>JAVYIG010001901.1:0-288660 GCA_035222895.1 Strongylocentrotus droebachiensis
AGGTTTAGATGTATTTCCAATTATTTTAAAAGTAATTTCCAATGTATTTTAAGTTATTATTTGCTAGACTTTTGTGAACAAAAGTTTGTTAGATATAATGTAATATTTAGGAAAAAATGCCTTTGAGTGTGTCTTTTAATATGCTGAGAGAAATAAACTGTAGCAACACCATAGTTTGTCACCTAAATACAGCTAGAGAATAAATGAGAATTACAAGATATAATGCAACACAAGATGACAGTTCCCCAAATCTTTGTATATAGTCCAAGTCGAGTGTGGTGTTCGCATGGGCTTAGATTATACAGCCTGAATATTTTCGAACTTCATACAAACATACCTTGCCAGAGTTCAACTTAGTTGTCTTGTTCCTGATTAGATGTACACCATAACATTTGATGATCAGGTCCTGGTGCTCTTTGTTGCACTTCTGTGATCATTATCTGCTTCTTTGTTCCATAGGATCTACAATTAAAAGAAACAGAAACTTAGTAAGGTTCCTGCTAATATCAAATGCATGCATTAGTTATCAGTTTATAACTTTGTTCATGTCCTTTAGAGAAAGAAATATCCATGTCATATGTAGGGTTGGATCCAGAATTCTCACCAACATAAAAGGGGTGGCATAAAATCCTGAAAATAAACCAATTATTTCAAACAAGGCACAATGACATAACAAAGAGCGAAATCAGGGGAAGTGGGGGGGGGGGGGGGGGGGGGGAGAGATACCTTTTTGTTTTGTTTTTGTTGTTGTTGGTAGATCTAGCCTAGATCTACATTCAAACTAGTCTAAGCTGAATCTGGACCTGGATCACAATAATGACACATGCGCAGGACTAGTCTAGTAGTGGAGCAAAACGAGCCTAGACCCATGGCTATGGAAGTCTTTGCTAGGCTATGGCATAACACAAGCTAAAGATCTAGATCTAATTGCCCATTTTTAATATTATTAGTAGACCCTACTAGGGGGCTTTAGACCTAGATCTAGACCCGTCCCTATGCCACATCTGAATAAGGGGGCACAGAATGATTGTGCACCCCCCCCCTCCATAACTTCCACATTGACCCACCTAAACCAGGCATTTATTTAGTCTTTTTTTTATTAGAATGCATTAGGCCTAGGCCTAGAATCTAGCCCTAGATCTAGTAGATGCGGGGTTAAATGCTGTTTATACTTAGTTAAGTGCTAGATCTAGACTAGACGGTAGACCTAGGCTAGCCTAGGCTCTGCTTAGGCCTTAGCCTTAGCCCGAATTTTTCTGTCTCTTTCGTTCGTTAGCCTCTGATTTGAGTAGGGTCGGCTAAAGAGAGGAGCCGACCCTACCCAAATCAGAGGCTAACGAACGAAAGAGACAGACAAATTCAGGCTAGACTATGCTATGTATACTAGCCTAGAGGTCTTATGTACTAGCCTAGAGGTCTAGGCTTTACAGTAACACACTAAGTTATAGCCACGCCAGCTCAGGAAACGCAGTCGCTTCTTGGTGGAGTGTTACAGCCGGCTAGCACCGGCGAATTGAAAATCATAAACCGCTCGACGAGATCTCGTCGGCTTGGACTAGCAATGAGCCATTTGCGCAGTCAACAACAGGTCCACATCTACGACCGATTACTATCGGTAATCAAGCTATGAACTGAACTTAAAGTTATGAGATGTGCTCTAATGAAATAATATAGTATTAATGACTGCTTTGAGAGAAATAGTTGTTTTATTACGCTCAAGGGAAGGTTAGAATTGTGCTATTCCCCGAGGCTTGCCGAGGGGAATAGCCCAATTGTAACCTTCCCGAGAGCGTAATAAAACAACTATTTCTCGAATATTAAAGCAGTCATTAATACTTTTATATGCCGAAAAAAAATAGACTAAAAAATAAAAATAAAAAAATATTTTTCATTTTTGTCGAAGACGGGATTCGAACTCTTGCGTACAACAAGAGGTGTATCGGAAACCAACGCTTAGACCACTAGGCTATTGCGCGTCGTTAACATGCTTGGCAGTTTTCTCCAATATATATGAAGGGGTGACCAAAGTTCGCGCAGATTTTAGAACAAATTAGAAAATGTGATATTCGATCCATGTTTTCTCATATTCTACACAAATTTATTTATTTTAATTACTACCAAATGGACGGCAAAGTATTTTACTACCAATTGGTTCAACTACAACATTTATCGTCGAAGGATTTCGGAGATATCGCGATCTAAAAATTCGATGTCCGATCGTGCATGCGCGCTGCATCTAAAAAAGTCATAAAAACAACGAGACCTAAGTTCACGCACGGGGGTTAACAGCTGATTTATACAAAAATACGATCCATCAAAAATAAGGTAATTTGATAATTTGCAAGGCAAAATATCATACAACCAGACGGTACCACTTATTACTTACAATTTTGAGGATATCTGCTCTCAAAATGAAGATTTCCAGACCCTTATCGGTAAGTTGGTAATTTTTCGGAACGGACGCAAATAACTGCAAAATGTGCCGATCTTTTGTCAATATTTTCACAATTTCGCACCCAATTCCAAAGAAAATTTCGTTTCTGGGTAATTTTATGATCCTCTTTCCATTGGTGATATCAGATTTTCGAAATCTTACCGATTTTTTGAGAAAGCGAACTTTGGTCACGCGCGAACTTTGGTCACACAGCCATACATTAAAATGGATTGAAAACGGCTCTGCGTGAGGGCCTCGCAAAAGCTCCATGAAACGGGCCCTTCTTTTACTTTTGCAATGCATATTGGCACGAACTTAGATCAAGATCTATCGGCAGATGTTGTTTTTTTGTTTTTGAGAGTTTATTTTCGTCTTCATGTCAACAATGCAAGATAAAATTGTCGGTAAGATCGATCGAGATTCAATTGTAGACCAATCCTTCGCACACATACGGTATTCTCCATCGCTCAAACCATTTTTTAACATGTAAACCTATGGGGGTAACCATGGAGTAACCATGGTTATTAAAAATAGTGAAATGTTTTATGCATGGTTACCGAGAATTTTACAGGAACAGTTGAAGTTTATGAATGCAATTCGACCAATCAGATGGCTGGATTTCTTAAGTGAGGTATATAACGGTACCTACGGTAAAATCCTGATTGTTTCTAAAAATATTACCGTCGATGACTTATATTAGAGTTCATTCAATCAGTTAATATTCTTTGGTCAGAAGAAAGAAAAGAGGATGGGGTAGGGGGTTAACCGGGTAATACGTTGTGACAATGCGGAGAGCCCCTCACTGCAATGACGAACACATCACAATCATTTCAGAGACCTTTACACAAAATGGATCTTTACTTACTTTTCTTGATATCAGTAGGGTATCACTTCGATGTCAATGTTCGCCTGAAGATTTTCTGCTTCACTGAGATGTACTTGACAAACTTCTATTATAATAGAAATTCACTTAAAAGAAAAATGTTTCATTGTTCGTAATTGAATAACTTGAAAGTTGCAGTTCATACAACCGCCATTTTCGTGGTCAAATCGTAGGGAATTCTGGGAATGCAAAAAATGTTTTATGCATGACCTAATACATAAAACATTTTGTCGATGGCCAATCAACAAACAGTAGTTGGCGTATTTTTTACGTCATTGCTCATGAATATTCATTGACCCTCCAAAACCGTCGTTCAAATCGGACAAAACCCCCATAATGCATCCAATGCAAAACCTATGGAATGTCAAAGGTCACGATTTTAGTTGGCCCTCTAGTCCTCCTACGGAGGACATACTGTGTATGATCGAATCTCTTTGCAGAAGTCGCCCGAATCGGTGTATACGACTTAATTTATCAAAAATGTAAATTAATGAGCCTAATCACACATTTTTTTGTAATGAATATCTGGACAATTCTATGTAAATTTGTCGCCTATTGTACTCCAAAAGAGTCGTTAGGTCAGCATGCAAAATGTCCTTTGCCTTCCCAGATCAGACACATACACGCTGAAGTGCTCTCAGAATATGGGACTATTTTTCCAATTTTCATGCTCAAATGTACGGAGCCCGGGAAGGGACATGGTAAAAATATTTTTATCTCGTTAAAACGAGATAGTATCTCGTTTTAATGAGATAGTATCTCGTTTTAATGAGATAGTATCTCGTTTTAATGAGATAGTATCTCGTTTTAATGAGATAGTATCTCGTTAAAACGACATAGTATCTCGTTAAAACGACATAGTATCTCGTTAAAACGAGATAGTTATCTCGTTTTAATGAGATAGTATCTCGTTAAAACGACATAGTATCTCGTTTTAATGAGATAGTATCTCGTTTTAATGAGATACTATCTCGTATAAGTCCATTGCATACTGGAACCGGGTGGTCCCTGTATTAAGCCTACATACAGTAATGATCGCTTAGTACTCATCTACAACCTTCTCTGTGTTGTTTGATTTTATTGATAAAATAAATATAACCATGAGATGAATACAAGTTAGATCAATATCAACAGGTTTAATGCAATGCATATAAGTTTACATCTTATGAAGAAGTAGTACCACCCCTGCCCCCCCCCCCTCCCCCACTCCGGGAACGGAGGTACCGCATGCGTGTTCCCAAAATCTCTGGCTCGTAACAAAGAAAAAGATCTGCCCGTATTGACTTTACACACTGGACTTTTGCTGAGAAGGGGGGGGGGGGGGTACCACCTTTAATCAGTTTAATGCAAACACATTTAAAGGGATCCGGTAACTTACTCTCAGATTCTGCAATGATAAATTTAGGTCAGTCAGGAACTCAATGACTTTTACAATCCGATCGCCTGTCTGATTATCAAGATATTTACGATTGGAAATCGAAACCAAATTTTGTGTTTGCCAAACGGTTTTCATAACACTACAGTTTATTGGGGAAAACGAGTATGGTAAAAGGGGTCAATCAAAGATTTTTACTTTATAGAGGCACTTCTTGATCATTTTGAAGCACGATTTTGTTAGGGCTTCAGGATTAATACACCATATCACAGACACTGGTAGCACGTAGGGCCATACGTCCATCTCAGATTAAACATTGTTATACATTGTTAAACAATGCCTTTTACAATACTGTAACGGAGTTGTTTGAACGTAGCGGGCGCATGTGGATTAGTGCACGCGGGTGGGCAGTTAGGTATTAGGCATGAGCAAGAGAGGACGTGTTCGGGCAGGTAGCTAGGGAGGGCAGGATAAGATAGGTGAAACAGGGTGAATCGGAGTACTGCTACTAGCTGTTGAAGGGAAGTTACATTGTAAAGTTGGAGTTCTTCGTGAATAAACGCAAGTACCTTTTGATGTAAAATGACACTGTGTTTCCGTGTATTATAGAAAAGTAGCGTGATCTGAGTGCGATCGATGATGTTGGAGTGATAGCTTCACTGTTTATGAAAGAACCGTGCGGGTGATTGGAGTCTCGTGAGATTTATTGACCGCTCGGTAAATGGTGCAGGGACCCCGGACGAAACCCGTTACATTGGTGGCCGCGGTGGGATAAACATGCTGAAGCAGGAATTAAGCAACATCAAGTGATTATCGGGAATGCTAGTTCACCTACGCCTACACCTACGCCTTCACCTACGCCTTCACCTACTACTAGTTCACCTACACCTACACCTACTATAGTTCACCTACGCCTTCACCTACTAGTTCACCTACGCCTACACCTACTATAGTTCACCTACGCCTTCACCTACTAGTTCACCTACGCCTACACCTACTATAGTTTACCTGAACCTACTAGTTCACCTACACCTACTATAGTTCACCTACGCCTACACTTACTATAGTTTACCTGAACCTACTAGTTCACCTACATATATAAGTGCCTATTCTCCACATCCTTTCACCTACGTATAGCGCCTATAATGCTCCTCGTGTTATCACCTAAATAGCGCCTACACACAGCACACTTGCCCAGCTACACAGCACACAGTTTGAAGTTGTTGGATCACCGTGTGCCAGTATGGCAACTAGCCTGCATTCGGAGGAGGAGCTAGAAAACCTGGTGGCTGAACTGCAAGAAAGTATCGAGTACCTCGACCACTCCAAAGTACAGAACAGGCTGTTGATGGAGAAAAATCGCCTCCTTCAGTTGAAACTGGATTCAGCTACTGCAGCACACGGACGGAGAGATAAAGAAGTGCAGCTTCGTGACTGGGGAAATCCTAACAAGTTCGAAGTACCATCTCCAATGAGTTTTCAACTGCCTGCCACAACATTTGAGAAGACGGGAGAAATGGATAAGGCTGAGTTTCCCAGTAGGCTGTACGGAGAGGTACAACCACAAGGCACATCAACATCAAGGCAACACTTGCACAGTGAAACAAGTGAGTACAACCTCAGAGGATCAACTACGAGGGCCGACCGAGAGGAAAAAGCGTGGGATAGGGAGCATGTCACAAGAACCAAGGATGACAAGACAGGAATTGAGTCCTGGGTTTTCTGATGAAGAAAAAACAGGAATGTCGCGCATTTCCCGACCCAGCATTGTGCCAGACAAGTTCGATGGGAAGAATCCATGGATCGACTACATCCAGCATTTTAGGGCATGCAAGTTGGCGAATGGTTGGAACGACGAGGAAGCGAAGGTTTTCCTTGCCGCTAGCCTTAGTGGAGCAGCGATCAAAGTCATGGGGAGCCAGAGGCAACTCTCGAGGATAACGTACCAGGAACTCGTTCATTTGCTCGAGAAAAGGTTCGGCCCAGGGCAGATGGCTGAAAACTACCTCCTTGAATTACGTTCAAGGCGGCAAGGACCTCAGGAGACTCTTCAGGAGTTGGGTCAGGCTGTTCGAGAATTGTCTGAATTAGCATACCCAGAACTAACAGAAGAGGCGCGCGATCGTTTGGCGCGTACACACTTTGCAGAAGCAATAGAGGAGCAGGAAATCCGTGAGGGCATCTTCAGATCTAAGCCAACCACGATGGATGAGGCAATACAAGCTGCTATGACCACGGACAACTTTTTCCGCCTTGAAGACCAACGAAGTGGGAGAAGCAGGATCCACCGCAAACTAGCAAGATCGACGGAGGAACAGCAATCACCTCTCACAGAAATATGGAAAGAGTTAAGAGAGATGAAGCTCAAACTTGAAGAACAAGACAACAAGGTAGAAACGTGGAAGAACCAATCACGTGGAGAAGTTCGGAACTGTTACAATTGCGGCGAAAAGGGGCATTTGGCTCGGAATTGTCCTCAGAAGAAAGGACAAGACTCTGCAGCCCGAGGGAAGGCCACAAGAAAACAAGGGCAAAACCGGAAAGAACAAACAGTAGAGAACAACCAAAGGGGCAGAACTGATCAGGAAAGACATAATGTGTCTAGGGCATGTGTCCAGAGTGGACTCTACGTTGAAGTTGAGATTAGGGGAATCAAGACCATGCTTTTGGTAGATACGGGAGCAACAGATACAATTCTTTCTAACACAGTATACTACCGAATTCCCAACGAGAAAAAGCCAGAATTGACAAGGTATGGAGCAAACGTTTCTAATGCTGATGGAAGCAGAATGGAGACAATGGGCAGCTCCTGTCTAGAATTAAAGGTTGGAAGGACGGTTTGTTCAATTCGTGTCATATTTGGCAATACTGGCTCAGCAGAAGGGATCCTTGGAATGGATTATCTGATAGCAACACATGCGAAGATCGACTTACAACAACTGCAACTGGACTTGAATGGAGACAAAATCAAATGCAGTGATAAGCTGGGGCATGGATTATGCTTCAGGGTGGTGGTAGGGGAGACTACCAAGATTCCACCGGGTCATGAAGCATTGGTCCCAGGATTGATTAAGGGGAATCCTGGTGAAGCCGGTCTCGGGATCCTAGAACCTACAGAGGAAAACGAAGTAGGAAGAAAAGGGGTGATGGTTGCAAGAATCTTGGCAGAATCTACAGACAACACAGTACCTATTCGAGTGTACAACCCCGGAGACAGGGAATGCACTATCAAGCGAGGTACAATGGCAGGTTACTTTACCTCGGTGAAAAAGACTGATGTTCAAGACATGACGATGCACACATCCATCGATGAAGATACAGGTGATGTCCCTCCACATTTGGTTGATTTGTTCAAGCGGAGCAAGACAGAGGTACCCAACAGCTTTCACGACAACATTGCCGAACTTCTACGCAAGAATCAAGACGTATTTGCGAAATCTGACACAGATATTGGACGGACCAACCTTGTTCGCCATGGCATCAACACAGGGAATGCGTCGACGATAAAGGAGAGGCCACGAAGATTCCCACCAAAGGAACAGCAAGAGATTGACTCCCAGATACACGACATGCTTCAAGCTGGAAGCATAGTGCCAACAGAAAGCCCGTGGGCTTCAAACGTTGTGTTGGTCCGCAAAAAGGACGGATCGAAGAGATTTTGCATAGACTATAGGCGACTCAACAATGTGACAGTGAAAGATGCATTTCCGATACCTCGCATTGATGAGACACTGGACACTCTGGGTGGATCAGAATGGTTCTCAACTCTAGATCTAGCGTCAGGATATTGGCAGGTCGAGCTAGATGAGGATGCCCAGAAGAAGTCGGCATTTGTGGTCCGTGGTGGCCTCTACTCCTGGCGGGTCATGCCTTTTGGGCTCTGTAACGCGCCGTCGACGTTTGAACGTCTTATGGAGCGTGTCCTTGCAGGGTTACACTGGAAGGTTCTACTCGTGTACCTCGATGATGTGATTGTTTTTGCAAAGACTGTAGATGAAGAGTTGACAAGACTAGAGACAGTTTTCCAGCGCCTCCGGGATGCCGGGTTGAAGCTGAAACCCAGAAAGTGCCATCTCTTCAAAAGGAGTGTCTTGTACCTTGGCCACATAGTGTCACCTGATGGCATCTCCACCGATCCTGAAAAGATCAAAGTAGTGGAGGATTGGCCAGTTCCAACTTCTGTTAAAGAAGTCCAAAGCTTCCTCGGATTGGCGTCATACTACCGACGGTTCATTGGTGGTTTTGCAAACATTGCACGTCCTCTTCACCAGCTAACAGAAAAAGGCAGGGTATTCATCTGGACTAACGAGTGTGACTGTGCTTTCTCCGAGTTGAAGGAACATCTCCTGACGGCACCAGTCCTCGCATACCCAGACCCTGAAAAGTCATACATACTGGACACTGACGCAAGCAACGTGGGCATAGGTGCGGTACTCTCTCAAGAAGTAGGAGGAAAGGAGCGAGTCATCGCATATGCAAGCAGAGCTCTATCCAAACCCGAAAGGAACTACTGTGTGACAAGACGTGAACTTCTAGCCGTCGTTGTCTACCTCAAGCATTTCAGACAGTACTTATACGGAAGTAAAATTACTGTCAGAACCGACCACGGCGCCTTGAGATGGCTGCTGAATTTCCGTGACCCGCAGGCGCAGATGGCACGATGGCTACAGGTCATAGCAGAATATGACATAGAGATAGTACACAGGGCTGGTCGTTCTCATTCCAACGCTGACAGCCTGTCGAGAAGGCCATGTGTTGCTTGCAAGCAGTGTGGAGGAGGTGAGCCACCTCTGGAAGAGCAACAGAAAATCCCAGAAGTTCACATAGACAATGGAGTGAAAGTGAACGCCGTGACCCTCGAGCCATCAATCACCTCTGCAGACATGAGAGACAGACAACTAGATGACAGTTCCATGAGTTGGGTCATAGAGGTGAAGGAGAAAGGAGAAGACCGGGCCAACTGGAGTACAATGTTTTCCTCTTCAGCTGCAAAGAAGGCATATTGGCGATGCTGGGACCAACTCGAGATCAGAAACGGCGTCCTTTGTAGAAGATGGGAGTCAAACAGAGGCGATCAGATTGAGTGGCATGTTGTGTTGCCTGAGGCCCTCAGGAAGATGATGGTCCAAGAAATACACAGCGGGCCTTCAGGCGGACATCTCGGAATGCGTAGGACAACGGCAAAGGTTCGCCAGCGATTCTACTGGCCTGGCCTGGATACAGATGTTAGGTCCACAGTACGTCAATGCAACGTGTGTGCTTCTAAAAAATCACCCAACAAGACCAGGAGGGCCCCCTTGCAGCAACACCAAGTCGGCATGCCGATGGAAAGAGTCGCTTTGGACATCATGGGCCCCCTTCCCGAGTCGGATCGAGGGAACCGATACATAATGGTTGTGGGAGATTATTTCACCCGATGGATGGAAGCCTATGCGATACCTGACCAGAAAGCAACAACTGTGGCGACTGAGTTCGTGAACCAGTTTGTATGTCGTTTTGGAGTCCCATCAGTCTTGCATTCGGACCAAGGCCGAAATTTTGAATCAGCGGTCTTCAGAGAAATGTGTAGTGTCTTGGGCATAGAGAAGACACGGACAACGCCGTACAACCCGAAATCCGATGGACTAATTGAGCGATTCAATCGTACGTTGATCACCATTGTGTCCATGGCCATCGAACCTACCAGACGGCAAAGAGATTGGGATGAGAAGTTACCCCTCGCTCTCTTCGCCTACCGTTCATCCCCTCAGGAGTCGACCGGCGAGACACCGAACATGTTGATGTTAGGGCGAGAAGTACATCTGCCAATAGACCTTTCCGCTGACTTGTGCAAGGATGATCGGGAGCTGGATCGCGGTCTGGATACAGATTATGCGGAAAACCTAAGGAACAAGATGAGGCTGGCGCACGAACGAGCGAGGGAGAACACATCAGAAAGCTCAAGGAGGCAGAAGAAGGTCTACGACAGGAAAGCACATGCACATGAATTAACGGTCGGGCAATTTGTGTGGTGCTACAACTCAGCTAGGACAAAGGGGTTGTCTCCCAAATTGCAGCGTCGTTGGAAAGGGCCGTTCCTCATCATTCATCGATTGTCTGATGTCGTCTACAGGATACAGGCAAAGAACCGAGGAAAGAAGATGGTAGTTCATGCTGACAGGTTAAAGCCTTATTTAGGTGAACGTCTTGCCTCGTGGATTGAGGAACCTACAAGTCAGCAAGTAGACCACGCTGAAGAGGAGAGTGGAATATCACAAACAGAAGACCTTGTAGAAGATGGTGTTGGAGTCCAGGCAGAAACAGAAACTGAGCAGATACAAGACATATCCGAAGGGGAGTTGTTGCAAAGTGAAGCGGACAGTACTGTACCACAAAGCCCAGTTCCGGCACCAAGGAGACCGATACCAGCTCCTAGACGAAATCCACCACGGACAAGGAATGTGCCAGGGCGACTTCTATATGAGATTTGACTTTAGCGTGATTGAATTAACATGATTATGTGACTCGCAGTTTTATAGTTAATGTTACGCACGGGATTAGTTGTTTTTAAGTTTTTAAAACGAGGACGTTTTAAATTAAGGAGGGGGCAGTGTAACGGAGTTGTTTGAACGTAGCGGGCGCATGTGGATTAGTGCACGCGGGTGGGCAGTTAGGTATTAGGCATGAGCAAGAGAGGACGTGTTCGGGCAGGTAGCTAGGGAGGGCAGGATAAGATAGGTGAAACAGGGTGAATCGGAGTACTGCTACTAGCTGTTGAAGGGAAGTTACATTGTAAAGTTGGAGTTCTTCGTGAATAAACGCAAGTACCTTTTGATGTAAAATGACACTGTGTTTCCGTGTATTATAGAAAAGTAGCGTGATCTGAGTGCGATCGATGATGTTGGAGTGATAGCTTCACTGTTTATGAAAGAACCGTGCGGGTGATTGGAGTCTCGTGAGATTTATTGACCGCTCGGTAAATGGTGCAGGGACCCCGGACGAAACCCGTTACAATACCTTTACAACATACACCATTGGCTGTCACATGGTTTGGAAATCACATTACAGATAATAATTCTACAACTGTGATGTTTCACCTGTCGTCATTTGATACCCGACGGAACACTTTTTTAGGGGCTAAATCTAATTTTTTCACAAGGCAAAATAACTATATGCCTTCCCCTCTTTGTAGTCTCTCATTATTTTTCCCTCTAGTGATGGAGGGTCCTTATCCAGTAGGTACATACAAACATAGTAGACCAGTTCTGCATGCCTGCCCCACCCCCCCCCCCCCCCCGGCCCCCCCTCCCCAATCCATCCATTGTCCAGTTCCTCACAGTGTCTACCTCGGATGGCTGAACAGCTACCCCCAGCGTCAAGGCAGAGAACACCCATAAAATAATGACTACTCGATTTCCAAGCTTGAGTCCCCTCCTTGTAGAAAGTCACGTAACACTTCTGTTGTCCATTGTGAAATGAGCTCTCTCGTAGCTTCTACGTTATCTTCTGATTCATCGGCCATAGTGTTCGATGATGCTGCAACTGATAAATAAAAGGGAAAAGACAATCAAATTTAAGTTTGTGACAAAAGAACCCTCATCACTTCTTCAACACTAGATCGTGTAGCAGACGTGTATGCAGGGGGAAGGGAGTTTCGGGGGTTGAACCCCCCCCCCCCCTCCTCCAATTTTGTTTATGTGTGTGTGTGTTTTTGAGGAACCCCCCCTCACTTTTTTAATAACAAAAATAAATTAAACATTTTTTGTGCTAAAGGGTGACCCAAAAAAGGTGACCTTACCCCCCACCAACTGAACGAAATATCGGTCTGCCAAATGTTCATATTTTCGGGTAAAAAAAGAAGGAAAAAAAAAGTGCTCTTACCACCCCCCGGCTTATATTCACCGGCTGGCCGAGTCGTTGTGAAATTGACTGCGTGATTTTTACATTTTACCCCCCGGCCTCCCCCCCCCCCTCGAAAAATCCTCTGTACGCCCCCGTCATGTAGATCCTCAAGTAGAGCTCATTGATATCAGACTATTATATCCAGATCCAGATCGACAAATCTATCGTTTTCATGGCCTCTTTTACTTTCTTACATTTATGATTTCTAATTGCAATCACTATCTAGGCCTAACTGTCGGCCATTTAGTAGACCCTATTCCATTATCAATTATAGGACCTAGAAAGTCTATTCATATTTCATGAGACAAAAATCTCATATTACTGTACATTTCTACCTAAAACACGAGTGTTTAGCAGCTTAAAAGGCAATCAGTCTACTTAAAATGCACACACATTTGAACATACGGGACTAGATCTAGGCCTACATTTACTAAAGTTGGATCTCGGCCCACTCTCATTACGTCGTATTATCAGCTTTATTAGTCATAAAATGAATAACCACAAACTTTGGTTTCTTACCGTACAAATGATACTGGATTGGAAGAAAATCACTGCAGAATAGCGGACTATGTACAAGATTTTATGATGTTGATTCGATAAGAATCCCGTTGTTTGCAACAGGACAGCTGATCACGGCGAAGGTGAAAATGGACTAGAATTATGTCCCGGCATGCTTTGCGATGAAACAACCGTTAAGGCACGTATTCTCTCACTCCCATAGGCTTAATACAGGGACCACCCGGTTCCAGTATGCAATGGACTTATACGAGATAGTATCCAGGGGCGGATCTAGCTTTTTGCTAAGGGGGGGGTTTGACCAAAATAATGACGATGCGGAGCATCGTCCACGAGCCGCGAAGCGGCGAGCCGATTTTTTTGGGGGTGTTTATTTGAACCCCGTAAGTGATGTTTTCCTGGCATCTATTAACACAATGGAGACCATAAAAAGCAGTGCATGATAACGTCTTTTTAAATCAAGTAACAGTTAAATACACAGTTATATCCAGAGTTATCATGTGTTTGGTTAAGTTACCAGATGAGTTGAATATCTTCTCACAATATTTGCACTTGAAAGGGTTTCTCTCCAGCGTGCGTTCTTTTTTCTTTCTTTTTTTCTTCTTTTTTTCCTCTTTTTTTTCCTTTTTTTTTTTTTTTTTTTTTGGGGGGCCGCCCAAGGGGGGGGGTTTAAACCCCCTAAACCCCCCCCCCGTAGATCCGCGCCTGGTTCTCATTAAAACGAGATACTATCTCATTAAAACGAGATACTATGTCGTTTTAACGAGATACTATCTCATTAAAACGAGATAACTATCTCGTTTTAACGAGATACTATGTCGTTTTAACGAGATACTATGTCGTTTTAACGAGATACTATCTCATTAAAACAAGATACTATCTCATTAAAACGAGATACTATCTCGTTTTAACGAGATAAAAATATTTTTACCATGTCCCTTCCCGGGCTCCGTACAAATGTGACGGAAAAAATATAAAAATCAAACAAACATTTGTAGAAAGTATCATTAATCAGTGTATCTCATTCAAAATGCCCAAAAAGAGGAAATATCACCACTGGCGGTAAATATACAAACAACGTTAACCCATATCTGAAAATTGCAATGGGTATCCAACATAGTCCCGAATGTGTGTATGTAGTTTGTTCATATTGTGACGTCATTTTTTCGCATGTAAAATAACGCCGTCAATTCACTTAGTGAGTGGGCTCAGGAAAGGGTAACAAAATTGCATTTAATTATTCCTCACAACAGTGAGGGCTTCAAAAGTACTTTGCTCATTTTGTTAATGTTCTCAGCAATCTGTAGAGGTGTAATTTGCCCATTTTCCACATTTCAATGAACCATCTCTTTAAGTAAAGTTAAGGCCCGGCCCTCATTATGGTGTGACAAAGATAACTGATTCATGAATACAACAACAAATGATATATGGAATATTATATGAAGATATTTACAAAATACACTCAGAAAACAAATACCCAACGATGCATCGACCACACCATGGACCTACTGAGTAGTATGTCCATGACCACAACAAGTACCCGAAGATGCGCACATCCCCATCACATCGGGTGAGCTAACAAACTCACCGTGTGTGTGAAAACAAGTGCCAAGTGTCAGCTTTTAGGAATAGCGCCATCATCAGTTGAACCTTGGTATATGTGCAAATTGTTTTGTTTTCGGAATTTGATTTTGATCTCCACCATGCACACCAACGTCTGTCTCCCCCTATTTACTTGCTGAGCCGAAGATTAATTATTAGCAGGGGCGGCGATTTCTTTTCATGACCGGGGGGGGGGGGCGAAATGCGAGGGACGAGGGAGCATTGGCGTAATGAGCAAAAACGTTTTTTTGGGGGGCAAAAAAAAAAATCCGCATCACCACCCCCGGTCACCACCAATCTTACATGTTACGCAGGCCCTGGGAACGTTTTTCAAAGTGGGGGGGGGGGGGGGGGGAGGGCTAAATTATTTACGATCAGGTAGAGCAAAGCAAAGCAAAGTTGAGCGTAAATTGGCGTGGGGTCCAGGGGCAAAGCCCCCGCGGGTGTCAAGGGGCGGAGCCTCATGAAGCTCAGGGGTTTTAGGCATTTAATTACGGTCACATGAGCATATTTTGATACCTTATTTGTGACATGTAAATGTGTGATTTGTAAATCACTTGTATCGAATTAGAAATAACCCAACTAACAATTGGACGTTTTCTGAACGTTCTAAAAACGTTCCAAGTTGGTTTTTTGGACGTTTTGTGAAAACGTTTTTTGGACGTCAAAATGTGGTAGGTTTTCGACGTATTTAAAACGTTTTATTGGACGTTTTAAAAACGTTTTTTAAACGTTAAAAGAACAAAAAAAAAACCTTTAAAAACCTTTCAGACATTCGAAAAGTCCAAAAACCTTTTGAAAACGTTCTAAATATATTGTGGACGTTGTTAGAACGTGCAGAAAACCTTTAAAAAACGTTTGGAATGTTCTTAAAACGTTTTTAAAACGTTAAAATGCACTACAAACGTTTTAAGAACGTCTAGAAAACCTTTTAAAACACGTCTGGAACGTTTATAAAACGTTTTCTAAACGTCCAAATGTACTGGAAACGTTTTGAAAACGTTTAGAAAACCTTTTAAGAACGTCTAGAACGTCCTGGAAACGTTTTTACAACGTTCAGTAAGCCTTTTAAGAACGTCTAGAACGTCCTGGAAACGTTTTAGGAACGTTCAGAAAACCTTTTAAGAACGTCCAATATACAGTGAATTTTTAATAAACGCTAGGTCACACATGTATTTGATTGATTTTATGAATTTATTATCAAACATATTTACAAAATATGTACAAAGGCTTGGCAATACAGTACATCATGTATATTTGAAAAAGAGTATTGGTATTTCCCGAAGTGCCCCCGAAAGAACATACAATTCTAATATTCAGAATAAATTGTTATTTGATCAATATCGGTTCACAAACGGCTGAAATATCCATAAATATATTTTTATTCAAAATATTAAAAATGCTTGAAGACTACTTTGAAGAAAACAAATCTGAATAGTTCTTTAAAAAGCAATTGATATAGATATTTAATTATTATTTTAACAAACATTAAATGCAGAAACTAAAATTAACGGGTCATTTTGAATACTAACAGGGGCTTTACTTGGCCGTTTGTAATTATTACTTTGCACCGTGATGGTGCAGGTTTTGGTTTTAAAGTTAAGTTTGACCAATACTAAACTATCCCTTTAAAACTATAGATACATAACACATGAACAATCTACAAATAAAACATAAGAAAATGATAGATGAGTTGAAGATATGCCTCATTAACTGGCAAATATGAATACTCATATAATTCACGGGTCTATGTCTCTATGAATATACAAGGCAAAGATAAAATGAATAGTGTCAATAATTTTGCAGCACACAATAGATAGCAACTTTGGTAACACACTTTATAAAAGCAATTTGAGTTATTTACAGAACCTGGCAATTCATGCCAAAAAGATGCCCCAGCAAATGATTAAGAAATCTTTCTATAATAAGTCTTGATCTTTGGTAAAACCAAATAGTGGATTACTGTAAATTTGTTGTGTACTATATCAAATTCAATGTGAATAAATTCACCAGAACCTTTTAACAAAATGTCACAAATTATCATTAAATACATGTGAATAACCGATTTAGCTATGTGCCTCCACCCAGGATTAGCTTCATCATCCGGTGCAAAATATAACTATTCAAAAGAGTACATGTATTTACTTTCTCATCAACTTCTACAAGTGATAAAAATGTGACTATTTTAAGAAGTCACATTTCAAGTGAAAGTACGTCCAAACAAAACAAGGAAACTACACTCGTTTCAGCTCTACAAATTGGCAACACTGATGACACCAACTGTGAGTAGCTGCTATCCATCAACTTTGTACTCAAAATTTCATATTTTCTAAATTTTCCTTAAAGTTACACATTTCCACAGCTTTTAATCAGAGTATGTTCAGATTACTAATGACGAATAGCTTTCTACACAACATGCTTTGACTATGGGGGTTAGAAAATGTAAAATTTTGTGTACAAAGTGAATTTAGAGCTACTCAAGATGTCATCAGCATTGTCAATTTGAATAGCCGAGAGTAATTTACTAGAAAATGTAAAAAAAGAGTAGTTTCCTTACTTTGTTTTCCTTACCGAGTTTGCCCATTTCTTATTTTTAACTTTGTTCAAATTTGTCTCCTTTGATTGAAGCAGTGAAATTTCTAGGGTAGATTTCCCCTTTAAATCCGAGTAAAAAATTGTCCTTTTGATCGACCAAAGATTTAGTGGGCAGGTCAAGATTTCCCAGAAGCCTTGCATCTTACTTCAAATATAAAATCAACACAAAACACATGAACAATCTACAAAAGCTATTTGCAATAAACTGATAGAAATGAGTTGATATGAATTATTAACAGGCAAATATGAATACTCAAATTTAAGGGTCTATGAATATAGAAGACAAGGTTATAAGAGAGTTTGGCAGCACACACATTGGTTTCAGCATCCTTACAAAAAGGTGTACATTTACAGACCTATACAACTTTGTCTTGCATTCTCAACAAGATGTTGGCAATTCAATCCAAAAAGATACACCAACAAAACTGTTATGTCGCTGATAAAGTTTCTCCATTATTAGCTGAAATGGTCAAAATTTGGTTTAAGTATGAGTTTTAGGATTTTTTGCATTGCCCCTGAATGAAGGTATCTTAATCTACCTTGAATGAAAATGTGGTGTTCACTGGTTCGGTAAACGGCTCCCTCAGGTCTTCGACATCAACGGCCGCTCCCGATTTGGACAAAAGCAGTTTTTGTACCAACTGCGTCAGCTGCTGCTGCCCTTCCTCCAGCCTCTGCAGCGTACACACTACACAGTACCTGCACTTGAAAATTGCCTGAGAAGAAAAAAACAGACACATAAAATACATTATAATAACAGTTCAAGTCATTAAAAAGTTTGACAGCAAATTAATAGGATATTTTGGCGAGATATGTTTGATAGCTGTCCAATTTAGTCACTTCAGGAATATATCACCCAGCTTCAAAGACGACACCTTTGCAGCGCTTCCAACAAAGTATACATACTGTAAGGATTTAAAAGCGACTCTTCTGTAAGAAAACTATACCCATGCCTTGTTGATGAAATAAATTACATGTACGCCGAGATAATCTGCCTCTCTTATCCAATCCAACAGTATTTTAGTGTAGCAACTTAGTACAAATGGCAAATGTTGTTTTGTTAGTTTATACGCTCTATAGTATATGTTCTGATGATAAAAAAAAACCTCAGAAACTTTCGTTTGTGAAATGCTATCGGAAAAAAACTTACTTTCCGAAGCCCGAGCCCTTGCTGGAGTTGTGGGTTGGAACTGAAAAATGCGATGTGGACTTGGACTTCACATTCAGTTTCGGCATTGGTATCTCTGCTGCCACAGCCTTAGTCGTTCCTCCGCGTACATGTTGTTTTCTTGATTCAAGATCTGAAAAACAGAGACACATTGCAGATGTTAAAAGGGATATCAAGACATGACAAGAATTCTCATAAACTGAACAAACTTTTGGGTAATGTAAACTTCTTGTCCGAAATTTATGCCTAGATTACAAATTAATTTCCAGTTTTGCCGGAATGGTGCCACATCTATTAATCATCATTTTGCATGGCTAGGACACAAAGCATGTCTAGCTTAAAGGTAAAGACCAGTAATGGTCATGCGATTGCATTGTGAAAGAAACGTTGTGGAATCGATCAGAAAAGGTTGATCATCTAGCATCTAGCATCTGCAAGGTTCTGGAATCATCAAAATGATAAGAAATTTGGCCCATTCTTCGTAAAGTTACAAGCACTATACACAGAAAGATGTATATGGGACTACCCTATCTCTCTCACCAGACCATGAGAGAAATAAATTTACCAAATATATGAATTAGTAGGCGGTTTCCCGGCAAATTTTTTATCATCATGTATTAGTCAAAACATATTCTTTCACATGATTGGTAATGAGAGCTTCCATTTCATTTTTTGAAATTGGGGCGTTGCCAATACTGGTCTTTACCTTTAAGCTATCCCAAATAAATTATCTTAGGTTTTCATCATCTGTTGGATTTTGAAGAAAACGAGAAATAAGATGTAAATTATACGTCTCTGGCCGAGCCAAGCACTACTAACCATCAAGAGACAAATACTTACCATCGTCACTTCCGGAATCACTAGAAGATTTGCTTAATCTCTGGGGAAGACGTCTCTTTCGCTTCTACACGGCATCATCTTCCGATACCAGGTTTGACGTGTCCTCTGCCTTCCTGGCGATGTTTATGCGCTTTCACATAGTTGCCTGTATGTAAAAATAAAACAAATCAATCCTTAAGTTAATCTACGTTATTGGAAATCAATTTCTTTAAATAATGTGTCATCTGAACTAAACAGATTTTGTTTAAAGAGACGAAATTGAGAACAAGATATAGATCTAGGTCTCGATATTTCTAAAAAAACAATATTCATACAAAAAAGGTGGTTTGGGAGCTATTTCAATTGCCTAAAAAACAAACCTGTTGTAATAGGGGGTGGGATAATATAAAGTTGCTAAATGGTGGTGGAGGGAAAAGCATGGAATGTTCCACTCCCGTGGGATTTTAAATGCTATTGAGGGAAGAGTAAATAAGTCAAGAAATGAGCTGTGGTAGTCGAAGGACTTATTTTCTTCACGAAATAGCATTTTAAATCCCGATGGGAACTTTCCATGATTTTTCCAGACAGCAAAGTTAACAACTCAACTGTTTTAATCATCCGATTACCATGTAATGTAACGAGCCATGCGCACATACCCACTCCAGCAAAGAGTCCATGCTATTATGCGTATTGACCTCTAGCACTGCACTACGTGTTAATAGGCAGCATTTGCTCAAAAGGAATAGTCAATACACACATAATACACAAATGCACTTATCATGCCGATGCGGCTGTAAGCAAATTTTGACAGTAGATCTAGACAAACAATTTGAATTTCTTAATTGTTCTTTCTAACAAAATAACATCGGTAAGTTGAACAAATTGTATTTTATTACTGCTATTTAGGTGTCATCAATTGTCACTAAAGTACAGATTTTTAGTGAAAGAGTTTTGTACAGTGGTGTTTGAAATGTTAAGTATCAATAGCACAGCTTTTAATACACACAGCCAGGATAGTAATGCAGCTATGTATGCACTAACTCCAAGAAGCTCCGACGCCGTTCGGCATCGGAGCTTCCTGGTGTTATGTGTGCACATACCCTAGCCTACCCAATTACCATACCACTGTTACCAGTCAATGCAATGAAAATTTCAACGGCCTGCACATGTACATGCGACATAGAGTCTGCCGTACTTTTAGTTTTAATGCAAATAATCAATATTTTATTTCATTTTACATGCTTCAAAATCAATCAAACAAAGCTTAAATTCCTTACAGATATCAGAATGTTAAAATAACGCTTACCTCGGTGTCGCAGTCTAACAGATTATTTGAAATCTCGAAGTCACGTCATCAAGCAGTCAACTCGTCAGTCAGTTTAAAACACGCGGCAAGCTCTGGAGCGAGCGCGCCGCACCGGCCGCGCCGGATACGATACTATACAGTGGTACGATTATATACGGTGCGTACGCACTTTGTATACACGTGGTTGAATGGAGCATATAAATGACGTAGTGCGGTCGGACTAATTGGGCTGGGGGAGGGGGGGGGGGGGGAAGGGGCACAAACATTATGTGAGGGGGATCGGGGGTCACTCCTTATGTATTTCTTTTTTCTTCAAATAATGTCACCTTATGTTTTCTATTTTTTCCTCAAAATTATTGGGGGCACGTGCCTCCCTCCATCGCTACGCCACAGGAGTGCATCAGTTTGACATACCTCGACCCCCCCCCCATGCGTATGCATGTGGCCTTATTTCGCCAGCTGGTATTTTTTAAGAAATATTTATTTGGACATAAAAAAAAAATTCAACAAAATACGTCTGAATAAAACGTTCTGTAAACGTTTTACAGGACCTATCCAAGAACGTTTAATTTGTAACGTCCAAAAAACGTTTTCTGAACGTCTTCAAAAGACCTAGCTCCGCAGCGAATGTAAGGTCCCAACTTAGACGTTATATACACGTTTTTTAAACGTTTAATATGGACGAAGACAAAACGTTTATTTTGTAACGTCCACAAACGTTTTGTAAACGTCCTATATCAAACGTTCTGTAAACGTCCTATATCAAACGTTCTGTAAACGTCCTATACCAAACGTTTAATTTTGTAACGTCCAAAAAACGTTTTTTAAACGTTCTAAAAAACCTAAACTTTGACGTAAATGAGAAGTCCAAACTTTAACGTTATATAAACGTTTTTAAAACGTTCATTTAGGACGAAGACGTACAGGACCTAAAAACAACGTTTTGAAAACGTTCTGAAAACGTTCTGTGTTTGCTGGGAAACCACGTTCGAATTTTATTTGGGGGGAGCTGCCCCCAAAGCCCCCCCCCCCCCAATCAGTACGCAAGTGCGAGGGAGCATAGTGAATGAGAGGGGTGAAGGTGGCGGAAGTGACTACCCCCTCACAGGTTTTTGAAGTTTGTTGTATTACACAATTATGTTCCTTAGCAAAACTATAGTATAATAACAAGCAATATAATTTTCTCACACTTCAATTTTCTCGGTATTTACTTGTACATTTTGAAAGATATTATTTATGCGAGGGAGCGTAGCTACGGAGCGATAAGATTTTTCCATTTTTATTTGTCTAAACGCTGCACTCTTGGGCCCTCCAGAGCCTGAAAGTGGGTAGCAGTCTTTAGTCAGTATTTGCTATACATTTTTTGTGTGTGCACTTTTCCAAATTTTGAGGGGGGGACGTGTCCCCCCGCCCCCCCCCCCCGGATCACTGCTCCTGATTATTAGAAAAGAAAAAGAGCAGGTGTCACAGTAAATAGGGCAAATATCAGAGGTGAAAAAGGGGCAATTCTCGCACCTGAAAAGGGGCACTTACCAGAGATTAAAAAAGGCACTTATAAGAATGGAAAAGGGGCATTTGTCGGAGGTGAAGGGGCACATATCAGATTTTAAAAGGGGCATTTATGAAAAGGGGAAGGCGATCTTAATAAAAATGAAAATGTTTATACTTTCCAGAAAGGAAAAAGGGCACTCATGCAAAATGAAAATGGGCACTTGTTGAAGAGAAATGGGCTACTTTCATATTTTATTAGGGGCACTTTTCAAAAGGAATAGGGGCATGTTTCAAAATTAAGGGGCATTTATCATAGGTGAAAAGGGGAATTGTCTAAAGGGAAAGGGGCACTTCTTACTGAAATGAGCACTTTTCATATGTAAAAGGGGGCATCTTTGGGGTATTTTAAAATATGGGGCACTGTGCCCTCCCCCCCTCCCGGGAGCGTCGCCTCTGCATTTTATCATTATTCATTATGTATCAACTTCAAAAAGACGATTTGCCAAGTGTTTTGACTAATATGTTTTTTTTTAATAGTGACATTCATTCTTATCCCACCAGGAAATCACTCGATTTCATCTACCCCCGTACGCACCGTTCTTGCCTTTAAAGCTTATCACACTAGTGTAGCTAGGAGGGGTTAGACCACACAGCGAGGTCACTGACAGGTGGCTATCTCATCAACTCAGCTCTCAAATAACATAAGAAATAGAGGATCATGGGGGACCAACAGACAGTGTGCCTTTAAAACAATAACCCATACAGGACCTTCATTTTGAAACAGTATGGACGCTGAGATAATTCAATCACCCTCCCCGTATTCATTCAAGCGTAGACTCAAAGACTTTCTCTTGAAATCATACACATGCATAAGGCACATTATAGCTATTGTAAGGTTTTAATTTTACTGATACTTGTTTATTTTACACTGTACATTTAGCTTTCCACTCCGTTATGCTTTAGTGCACTTCTGACCTACATTCATTCTCTCATGTCTGCTAGCTCTTGGTTCTATTGTTCTGTCCCTATTCATTCATCCTAATGCACATTACCTGCTATAGCACCACACACACACACACACTCTTCCTTATCTCTTAGCTATTCAACCCAGCACACATGGCACATGGCACTCTATCTTTAACAAGCTTTTCTATTGGTTTCCTACTTATTGTCCAATCTTGTGATTGGGTATTATTGTTTGATGGACTGCATGTCAGCCATCTTGGCAGCCATTTTGGGGCTGTAATAAAATCTTTAGTGCAGCTCAAGTCTTAAAACATGTAAGACCACTTTTGTTTTGTGTGGGTCCTTACAACTGGTGCCAGCAGTGGTTTTTCTGCACTTAACTGTAATTGCAGCCTTCCTTCATATGTAGAAATTCTTGCAGTGTTTTTAGTGGTGAGTTGCAGAGTGAAATTCTCCCTCCATCTGTATATGAATGTGTATGTTTGAGAGCATGATATCACCCTTCTTGTCACTGATTGACCTCCCTTCATGTTAAGCTGAGGCAGTTAGTGTTTGTGTGTGTTCGACCTCCTTCATTATTACTGAAGTTTTATCTTGAGTTTTTGCGAGCCTTGATTTCTTCCTATACTTCAGTAATTTTGTGAATTCCTTCATTCATCCTTCATCAGTAAGTGAGATTTCCTTAACCCTTCTTCATACTGGAGCTGTATTTTGGTGAATATTCCTGCATTCATCGATTCATCAGTGAGTGAGGTTTCTTTTCTTCACCCTACAGTTCTGTATTTTTCTAGCAACTTATCACATCCGGTTTGCATGTATAGTCTGCCTTTGGCTGCCGTACATTACAGCATTCTGCCATATAAACCTGCATATTCTACATAGTGTTGGCGTAGCAACATAACCAGTTGCAGAATACACCCTCCTTCCATCATAGCCGCTCGCCACAGATATTTCAACTGTTGAGTTTGCACTCTGAGTGACCCCCCCCCCCCCTCCTTCACACTCATTCAGTAAGTTCTACTGTGTTGATACCTTGTTGATGATCATATCTGTCGAGTCAATTGCCTATAACTCGTACAGTATGGCGTCTTATCGCATGGAATTGCCAGAGGTGTTTACGGGAGAGAACGGCAAGGACTTCCGTCAATGGATACGTCGATTTGAAGTTGCTGCACAGGTGTTTTCGGACACTTCTGTTAACTTAACCCTCCTCCTTCCGGCAAGACTAGCAGGGTCAGCCTTCATCGTGTGGGAGAGCTTGTCTCCTTCGGACAAGAAGGATTTCAAGAAGATGAAAGAGAAACTCTCTCAGGTTTTCGGCCGGACACAGTTTATTGACACATTCAAGTCTTGTATTACTGCCCGAACTCGCCAACCAGGTGAGCCTTTAGAAGTATTTGCATCGGCCATTGCTTCCTTAGTAGAAGAGGCTTTCCCGTCTTATGATGAGAATGCAAAAGGTGGTGAGAGATATCGCCGATTTGTTGCCGGGGTAGACAAACCACTTCAAGTGAAGATTCACGAGCTCGGAGGCTGTGATTTCGACGAGGCATTAAAGATTGCGCTACGTGTTGAAAGAGCACACCAAGCACATGATTTTGGTGTGGTAGCAGCTGTAGATGATCGGGTCCAGGACAAGACGCCTGCAGAATCATCAGTCTTACGACTGCTACTGCCAAGACTCAACGAGTTAGAAAAGAAGCTGGACAGGATGTCCTTAAAGTTAGAGACAGTTGAAAGGCCTAGCAGATCTCAGCAACGTGGTGGAAGCCCTTCAGGACGTGGCCATGAGGGAAGAAACCTGGAACGTCATGGTTCGCCATCACCAAGCCGTAACTACCAAAGACACAGATCTCCAGAATATTCAAGACAGAGATCTCCAGACTATGCGAGACACAGATCTCCAGAATATTCAAGACAGAGATCTCCAGACTATGCAAGACACAGATCTCCTGAATATGGAAGACGCGGATATTCAGGTCAATATGGAGGACGCACATCTCCAAGCCCTAATCGGAGCTACGCGCACCAATCTAGGACTTCACCCTCTAGACGGCCCTATGAATCGTCTAGCAGCAGAAATCAGCAGCATCCTTCCACTGCAGGTTATCAAGTCGACTCCCATAGACAGGCTCCCTATCGTCAAGATCGTTTTGAAGACCAGCAGCAGGGAAACCAGCAGCAGGGAAACTTCTGGTAGTTGAGGAAGAGGGCCATTCATCAGCTACACACACCAAGGCCCCAATACGAATAGCACCCATTTCGCCAAAGAAATCACCCTACATCCCTATCGTTATCGACAATGTCTATGTACTGGCACTCGTAGATAGTGGATCATTCATCTCTCTGTTGAGTGCCAATTTTTTATCATCCATTCCAGCATCGCAAAGGAGCCCGTTGGAAAAGTTGACATCCATGGCATCTACTATCACAGGTGGGCTGGTAGACAACATTGGAACAATTGTACCATCTCTGCACTTAGGGAACAAGGCTACACAGCACCAGTTCTTTGTTGCACGCAACATCACTCATTCAGTTGTCCTTGGATGGGACTTTATTGACAGCCAGAATGCCTGCATATCGTCAACATCGTTCAACATGCCTGGAAACGTTATTCCCTTCATCGATCGTCAGCAATACCAAGCCCCGCTGAAATGTAAAGTTTCTCTTGTTGGACAAGCTCGGATTCCCCCAAGCTGCGAAACTCACGTCCAGGGAAGATTGTCGTCGCCACAGTTCGACATCGTACCAAGAGACTACGATGGCTACTTTGAACCAACATTGCAAGATCACATTCCTGTTATCGGTGCAAGATCTCTGTTCAAGCCTCAAGATGGTCTTATTCTAGTACGCCTCATTAACCCCTCTGACGAAGCAGTCGATCTACCTGCAGACACCTGCCTTGGTCAATTCTTCTCCATTACTGGGGATACCGAAGAGGAATACAAGATCATGAGCGTAACTACTGACGCTGATCCACAAGTGTCAGACAAGTCGCCAGTTGCTGGTGTTCTCCCTTCTTCAGAACTCACGAGGACAGAGTACGAGAAAGCTGAACATCTTCTTCAGACCTACAGTGATATTTTCAGCACGACGTCTCAGGATATTGGTCAGACTGACATTATTCATCACCACATTGACACCACCACAGCTACTCCAATACGACAGAGGGCGTATCGAACTTCACCAGCAATGAGAGTGGAAATTCAGGAGCAAGTGGACGAACTTCTGCAAAGAGGCATCATTGAAGAGAGCTTCAGCCCATGGGCGAGCCCAATCGTCATGGTAAAGAAGAAGGACAATACATACCGATTTTGCGTGGATTACAGAAAACTCAATGCAGTAACTGTTCGAGATTCTCACCCTATTCCACGTCAAGATGATTCAATTGACTCCCTTTCTTCATCAGCATATTTCAGCGTCATGGACTTATCAAGTGGATATTGGCAGGTCAAGCTCGATCCCCAAGATACAGAGAAGACTGCTTTTACCACAGGCACAGGGCTTTACCAGTTCACTGTCATGCCATTCGGACTGGTCAACGCTCCCATGACATTTCAGCGCCTCATGGAAGCCGTTCTACATGGCCTCCACTGGTCTACATGCCTTGTATACCTTGATGACTGCATAGTCATGGGCAAGGACTTCGATGATCATTGCAAGAACCTCCAAGAAGTATTGCAACGATTCAGAGACGCTGGACTCAAACTCAAACCCTCAAAGTGTGGCTTTTTCAAGAAAGAAGTTACGTACCTTGGCCACATAATCAACACCGAAGGAGTGAAACCTGACCCAAACAACGTTGAGAAAGTCAAGTCCTGGCCTCAGCCGAGGACACCGACTGATGTCCGATCCTTCCTTGGCCTGGCATCTTTCTACCGACGTTTTGTGCCGAGTTTCTCTAAGATTGCAACTCCCTTGTCGACCCTTACACAAAAAGGTCAACAGTTTGTATGGACAGCAGAGTGTGAAAAGGCTTTTCAACATCTGAAAGAAGCTCTAACCAATCCACCTCTCCTCGCCTATCCAGACTTTGAAAAGGAGTTCATCCTATCTTCGGATGCATCCCTTCATGCAGTTGGTGCTGTCCTCTCACAGACTCAAGATGGTAAAGAACGTGTAATCTCCTACTTCAGCCAAACTCTCAGCGCTACGCAGAAGAAATGGTCTACCTATGATCGAGAGCTCTGGGCAATTGTTACAGCTGTTCGCCATTTTCGTCATTATCTGAGACACCAACACTTCACTATCCTGACAGAACACAAACCTCTTTTGGCTCTCAGGAAGTTCCCAATTCAAGACGATGCAACTGGGAAGAGAACACGATGGATATTGGAACTTAATTCCTACACGTTCAGCCTTATTCACAAGAAAGGACAATCACACAGAAATGCAGATGCATTATCTAGACTCCCGAGTCAAGAGAGCCAAGTCACTCCAAGATTGACGGATCAGCTACTCAAGCACATGGTGACCAATCCACTGTGTAATGCAGTCGAGACTCGTTCATCAAAATCACGAGTATCAACAAACGCATCTACTCCCAATGATGCAACGAGGCAGTCTGCACCAAACGTCCTTCATCCTTACCGTGGTGTCATCCTTGACAGTGATGTAGATGTTCAACATGAACAGCAACTAGATCAAGACATCAGTACAGTCATCGAATGCGTTAACAATGGTGAGCGGCCAACCATTCGACAGATCCGTAGACACAACCCCCGGGTTAGACGTCTCTTGTGGCAGTATCCCAAGTTCACCCTCCAAGACGATATACTCTACAGGAAGAGGAAAGACAAGCTTGGTATCATCATCCCATCATCCGGACATTTCGGCGCTCATCGCACAATACAGAGAGCAGAGTCAATGTGCTATTGGCCCTTCATGAGGAAGGAAATCACTGATTTCTGCAACACATGCACAGCTTGTGAGTCCTTCCGGTTACCAACCCCTAAGCATCAAGCACCCTTACGTCCCATTACCACTACTCGCCCTTTGGAGATGGTCTTTGCCGACATTGCTGAGCTTCCAAGTTCAAGACGAGGATTTCGCTATATACTCGTTGTGACTGATCATTTCAGCAAATATGTCAATATCTTCCCAATGAAAGATCAGACTGCTCCAACCATCGCCAAGCATCTGTTTGAAGAATATGTGAAAGAACATGGTATTCCAGAGACTTTGCACACCGACCAAGGTCGACAGTTCGAATCAAGATTAGTGCAAGAACTATGCGGCAAATTGGGCATCAAAAAGTCTAGATCGACACCCTATCATCCCCAAGGAGCTGGCATAGTCGAACGATGTAATCGCACCATCAAAGATCAACTTGCGAAGTACATTTCTCATCAAGGAGGAGAATGGGACACTCACATCAATCAAGTCCAGTTAGCGTACAACACAAGTACTCATGCCTCAACAGGTTTGACGCCATACTACATCATGCATGGCAGGGAAGCCCGTACACCTGCGAACATCACCTGTTCAACTCCCCCTCCATCGTCATCTGGCAAGACACTCCTCGAATACACAACCAACCTGTCTGAGCGATTGAGAAAGGCATGGGAGTACACCATACAGAATACACGACAGCAACAGCAACAACAGAAACGACAGTACGATGTGAAGAAACGCATTTCCAAGTACGACACAGGTGACTTTGTTTGGTTACATGACCCAACCAACATCAGGAACAAACTTGAACCGAACTGGAAAGGTCCTTTCAGAGTATCTTCCTCATCAGACGATGGACTAAATTATGACATAGTTCATGTCCATGATGAAAAGTTCAAGCGACGGGTCCATCATAATCGTTTGAAACCGCATCGAGCCAGAGCCCCACAAGTGATGTCAACTCCACCATCCCCACCAACCCCACAGCCTACGTCAATACATGGGACTGAGAGGACAACGACACAGTACCCACCAGGCCCCCCAGCAGAAGACGAGACTAGGAGAAAGGTGCAGTCAAACCAACCTACTAGCCATAGACCAGCCTATATCACGTGGTCATCTCGACCACCAGATCGCATCCTCCATCACGAGCAGTCAGACCATGACCAACCACTATGGTCTAGTTTGTCTGTTCGGCAACAAGCCTCAAACCAGCCAACCAATTCAACAGAACGCATCCTCCATCACCGACAGTCAGACCATGACCAACCATCACGGTCAAGTTTGTCTGTTCGGCAACAAGCATCAAACCAGCCAACTAATTCTAGCCACCAATCTAGGCTAATTGACTCAGCCCCACTTCAGCAACAACCTAGGCCATCCCTGCCAACTACTCAAACCCAACATCAGCTGTCCTCGCCGGTTGGCCAACTTCAACTCAGACCCCAATATCAACTGAAGTCGACGACTCACCAATCCCAACTTTGGCCATCCTCATCAGCTGAGCAACCTCAACCTCAGCCATCCTCATCAGCTGAGCAACCTCAACCTCAGCCATCCTCATCAGCTGACCAACCCCAACATCAGCCGTCCTCATCCGCGGACCAACCCCAACCTCAGCCGTCCTCATCTGCACGTACGAGATCTGGTCGACAGGTTAAAGTACCCGCCAAGTTTCAAGATTACAAACTGTAAAGACTTTTGAGAACTAATGTTTGCAATAGTGATAGATAATTGAAGGACTTGCTGATTTTCACTTTTCGCTGTCAAACCATGCATTCGCCATGGCCACATTGTTTGTGGCAATATGTTATTGATGTAATTCTTGATTTGTGAACGTTTTGGAAGATTTATGATATTTTCGTAGGGCTTGTCAGTAAAGATAGGATTAAATTGTCAGTTTTTTAATGTTTAGACGGGGAAAAAGAAGAAGACAAACTTTTAAACATTTTGTCGTGTGTTTTTCCATCGAATTTGTTAGTTACACATCAATTGGGTGAACTCATTTATGCTCCTATTTTTTATTTAAAAAAAAAAAGACTCAAATGTCAAATTTTGATTGCACATTTTGCAATTGTGCTGAATTTTAAGATAAAAAGAAAAGAAAGGAATGTACGATTCAGATTGTATTGGTCACAGGGTTGACCTGAATTATTTTACAGAGGACTTTCTAAATGTGTCAACAAAAACAAAAAAACTAAAAGTCGATGTGATTATTTAACTTAAAGGTACATGTTTACATTGTTTTCTGCACATTTTTTTAGTCATTTGACCTATATTAATGTTTTCGGATATTTGGATTTAAAACAGATTCTCGATTCATGAATTCATAAGATGTGTTTTTTCATTACATTAATCATTTGTAGTCGAGATTTTATCGACCATAGACACTGTATTTGTATAATGTCTCCTTAAAATCTGAGACAGTTTTGAAAGAGTTATGTCAGAATGCATGCATATTCTCTGTGTACATTGTATTTCATTGTTCAATTGAAAATAATTTTTTAACAGCAATTCACAAAACGGTGAAAAAAATTTGGGTGAAGACATTGCCATGTACATTTTTTTGTTGTAATTTTTGAAAATTGCCAAATTGGGTATGGAATATTTGATTTTGTCATTTACATGTATGACTGGAAAAAAAAAGAGAAAGGAAATTATTTAGTGTTTATGTCTACATCATCAAGCTAGGATTTTCAGGGTGAAAAAGGATTGAACCCATCAAAGTTAGGAAGTTGTTTGAAAGATGTTCATTGATGATTTTTTTTTGTATTTGCTCTATACATGTATGTGACCTTTCATTTTAAACGGTTTAATCTTCCCTGATATGAATAGATGCTGTTTCTTAAACAACAAAAAAGGGAATTGTACAGAACTTAGGAAAACTACATGATTTTATTTGATCAGGTATTTCAAGCTAGTTTTATGTGACTCATTTTTTTCAAAAACAAATGCATGTTAATACGATGTATCTTTTAAAATGAGGACATTTTTCTGTAAAGATGGAATATTATGTAAGGTTTTAATTTTACTGATACTGGTTTATTTTACACTGTACATTTAGCTTTCCACTCCGTTATGCTTTAGTGCACTTCTGACCTACATTCATTCTCTCATGTCTGCTAGCTCTTGGTTCTATTGTTCTGTCCCTATTCATTCATCCTAATGCACATTACCTGCTATAGCACCACACACACACACACACTCTTCCTTATCTCTTAGCTATTCAACCCAGCACACATGGCACATGGCACTCTATCTTTAACAAGCTTTTCTATTGGTTTCCTACTTATTGTCCAATCTTGTGATTGGGTATTATTGTTTGATGGACTGCATGTCAGCCATCTTGGCAGCCATTTTGGGGCTGTAATAAAATCTTTAGTGCAGCTCAAGTCTTAAAACATGTAAGACCACTTTTGTTTTGTGTGGGTCCTTACACTATTTTAAAAATATTTATTTGTGTCTTTGTTTCTTTTTTTTTGCGCCTCGCTCGAGTGACTATTATGACTATTATGTAACCACATACCTGTATTCATTATGTATCAATTATATTTCCCGGACTTCGTCTTTTTTTCATTGCATTGGAATTTCTCGTACTTCTTTGGTATATGGGAACCTATATTGTACAAGCATTGCTTTTTAATAGGTTCCTCATATTTCACGTTAATGATTATTTACTGCCATCATTGTTTTTTTTTATTTGTCATGCTTTATTTTGTGGAATGTGAAACAATAAAAACAAAACAAAAACAAAATGTGAGGCTTTGTTCACGTAGCAACATTTCATGTCAGGAAGGGTCTATACAATTGCCATCAGTGATAACAGGTATAGGCCTATATAAATATTATTCTGAATTTCCATCATATTTTTCTGCATTTATTGAAAATCAAGTACAAAATATTCAAATAAAAATATGGTATATTATATAATTGATTTAGATTAAAAAAAAAAAATGTGACAATTGAAATCAAGCTCGGTCTCGGTCGCCGCTCCCTCGCATATGTCCCCGGTAAGGGGGGGGGGAGGGGGGTGGGGGTACTCAGATTTGGTTTGGGCGGGAGGTTGCCGCTCAAGCCTCGAAACTCCTATCCACTTTTAAGGGTCATTTGGGGGATTTTTCTCGAAATAAGGCCCATCTTTCACAATGTTCGGGTGTTTTTCGGGTGTTTGCCATCAAAACACCCGAAATTCGGGGAAGTTCTGGAAATTTTGAACAAACAGACCCATTTATAGTATTTTTGTTAATGGACCGATAGGGATTTTTTGTGAAAAAATAGAGCGGCACCCGTTTATCTCAATAGTAATATGTGAGTACCCCTCCCCCGAATAATTACATCCTTCAAAATGTAAAAATAAATATTGTAGAAAATCTGTACTCCGTTGGTATCATCGTGATACCAGCGGAATACAGATTTCCCCTCGCATTTCGTCCCCCTCAGTGGCGGATCCAGGGGTGGGCCGAAACGGCCGCGGCCCCCCCTATTGGCGGCGAAAAAAAAGTTGAGAAGGAAAAAAGAGCCGGAAGAAAAGAAGGAAAAAAAAGGAAAAAAAGGAGAAGATAAAAGAAAAGAGAAGAGAAAAGGAAAAGAAAAGAGAGAGAGTTCCAAAAAAAAGAGGAAAGAAAAAGAAGAGAGGAGCCGGGGAGAAAGAAAGACACCGAAATGGCACTAAAAATTAGTGACAGTAACGACGAATAAGGGAAAGACAAGGGGAGGGGGGGGGGGGGGTGCGTGAAGGCGGATGCATTGAGGGGGGAGGGGTGACTGGCCGTATTCTTATTTTTAGCTTATGCGAAACTGAGTCGGAATTATGGTTATTTTTAAAAAATCTTAGCATGCTTCTGAAAAGGCCGCGCCCGGCCCCTCCAAAGAACGGCAGAATGGTCATCTATAAATTCTGGGGTCATTCTCGATGGCTTGGGAGCCGTTATTGAAGTGGGGGCGGGCCGGCCCTACTCAAATGGTAGTGACGGTAACGATGGATAAGGGAATAAGGAGGAAGGGATGCACATGCAGGCGCGTACGCATACAACATGGCAGAGCTTGAGGGGCCTGGCAGAGCCTTTTCAAGAGAGAAATTGTCTTTAGGAGAGAAATTCGGTTATTTCTAAAATGAAATGAAAGGGCTATTTGACTTTCAAGAGAGAAAATTGTCTATAAGAGAGGAAGAGAGGTTTTTTCTAAAATGAAATGAAAGGGCTCTTGTCAAGAAGCCCTTTCATTTCATTTTTTCTCTCGAAATAAACTCTCTTTCTCTCTTATAGACAATTTTATGAGATGGAATCTTAAATCTGAAGCCCTTTTGTGCTCTTTGAAAATAGCATACTGAATGGGGGCAGTGCAATTTAAATTTCAAGGGATGGATTAGAGTTATTATCGCTCTTGAAATTCAAATAGCTCTTTCATGTCAGAAATAAGGCTTTCAATATAGACAATTTTATGAGATGGGATCTTCAATCTGAAGCCTTTTTGTGCTCTTTGAAAATAGCACACTGAATGGGGGCAGTGCAATTTAAATTTCAAGGGATGGATTAGAGTTTTTATCGCTCTTGAAAGTCGAATAGCCCTTTCATTTCATTTTAGAAATAAACTCTAATACATTCCTTGATATTTAAATTGCGCTGCCCCTATTGTGTCCTCTTTTTAAAGAGCACAACAGAGCCCTCAGATTAGGCAGCAAGTAGCAAAACAAACCCTTAACACTGGACACAACATTCAATGGGATGATGCCCACATCATTGAGTTTGAAACGCACTTCTGGTCAAGAATGGTAGAAGAAGCATCTGCATAAAAAGGATGAATCCTTCACTGAATAGGGATTCTTGCTATACACTTTTACCTTTGTGTAAATAATAAAAGGTCCACGGGAGTGGTTGTTAGAAGCTTAAACTACATAAAACTCTCTCCAATTTTGCAGGGGGAGAGCCTTTGCCGTGAGTCTTTAATAATAAAAGGGATAAATCCTTCACTGAATAGGGATTGTTGCTATATGTTACCTTTCTTCGCTCCAGTGATCTCGAGGCAGCAGACAGCAAGAAATTGTGTAAAAATTTTGCTGTTGCCGGGAGTCTTGCATGGGGCGGAGCCCCAGGAAGTTCTTGAACTTTTAAAAAAATTAGGAAATTCAAAATAGTCGTCATGAGCGATAGAAATTGTAATTTCCTCCTTTAGAGTCATATAGCCCCTTTCATTTCATTTTTAGAAATAACCTCTCTTTCTCTCTTAAAGACAATTTCATATAACTTCTTTTTTCGTATTGTTGTACTTTCGTCCGCAGACTTCTTAAGCACATGTCGAGCCAACTCAGTCGGAAATGTAATCTGTAGGCGTAAGTGTAAAGTTAAGTTTCATGTTCTTCCTTTTTTTTTTCTCTCTCTCTCTCTCTCTCTCTCTCCCTCTCTCTGTCTCTCTCCTTTTTTTTTATCTTCTTATTTTTATATAACATTATTCTCTCTTTTCTTCTAATTTTTCTGTGTGTGACATGCGTTACGCGTACGTCTATCAATGCCTAAATATTGTAGATGTTTGATGTTTCCCTTTGTAGGTGCACCTTATATTCCAGAAAGTGCCCTATTTTGATGGTGCCCCCCCCCCCCTATGTATTGATCTCGATAAAAAACAACTTTCTCATTAATTCTATTTCCGATATTTCTAATACTTGCACTAATCTCCAATTTTAAAAAAATCGTCTACTTTCTCTCAAGACAACATTATATAAAGGATTCATTAATGCAAGCCTATCTCGCGAGTCATCTCTCAATTTCTAACTTCTTGCTTTCCTCATCTCCCAGTCTCCCTTGCTATAATATTTCTTGTTACTTCCTTCCAATTGAACTCCAACTTAATTGATGTTATACACTGTATCTATTCTTCAACTACAGGTAGATGCAAATGTTACTCAAAATCCATTATATAAATCACACTCAGGATACAGCCAATTGACGAGAATTGCTTCAATCTATATTTTACATGTATCATTAATATATGGTTTTACAATGGCTATGGTGATGAGTTGTCTAGGTAATATGTTGATGTGTTTGTTTTAATGTATTACCATGGTGCACCTTCTTGGTTAAAAAAAACAATATGTGTATGTATTCAGGGGCGGATCCAGCCGGCGGCAAGAGGGGGGGGGGGGGGCAAATCTTGAGAAAATATTTAGCGGCGAATCAGCCAGCCGGCGAACGGCGAATGAGCGGGGGGTGGGGGGGGGGGGGCGTGGATAGGAGCACATATATTTGTTTTGGGGGAACATTTTTGCGCCGACTCAGCCGGCCGGTGAATATTAAAGCGGGAGGATGCTGGAGAGGAGGACCACTAATTTCTTCTTTATTTTTTTCTTCGAGGGGGTGGGGGCAGGTGAAGCGCCGTCAGGGGCGTCTCCAAAGGGGGGGGTAGGGGTGCGACACCCCCCCCCCCACCTGTCAGGATATTGTCGGTAAAATTGCGCTGCCGTCGGGAAAAAAGAGAAAAGGGGGAGGGAAAAAAGAGAGGGAAAGGGAAAAAAAGGAAAGGAAAGAAAGGAAAAGAAATGAAAGAAAAGAGAAGAAAGAAAGAGAAAAAATAAAAAGAGGGAGGAAAGGAAAGAAAGGAAAAGCAAGAAAAGAAAGAAAAGGAAAAAAAAAAAGAGAAAAGGGAAACAAAAGAAACGGGGGATGAAAGAGAGGAGAGAGAGAGGAGGTAAGAGCCTGCGAGAGGAGGAGTGGGAGTAAAAGAGAGAGGAGGGGTTGTTGGGTGGAGTCGTCTCGTCGAGTGAGCAAGAAAGACACGGGTAAATATGTTGCTGTGTCGGGTCAGCTGTGTCGGTATTCTTGCTTGATCCTGGTGTACTATATCAATGCAGAAATTTGAAGTCGGTGAGATGTATATTGTCGGTCGGCCGACAAGTTTTTTTTCCCTACGAACTGTGACTTTTTATCCGCTGTGGCGAATTCGAGAGTGACTACAATTACAATTTTCTCGAAGTTTCACTTTCCTTTAATATCAACTAAAGAAATCAAGGGTTTAACATTTTCGGAGAACTAAATTCAAATAAGGACTAAGAGTCAACAACGGTACGACGAATGGTCTTCCTTTCTCTATATTTTGATGAAACGCTAAAAATTCAGCGCTTCGCGCGGGAGGGGAAAACTTCATTTAGACGAGTCGAGAACGGTACAACGAATCGTCTTCTTTCTCTAATAATTTAAGGAAACGTCTAAGCTTCCGCGATTCGCGCAAGAGGGAGAAGCTGAATTCAGACAAATAGGGCGTATTAAGAGTCGAAAACGGTGCAACGAATCGTCTTCTTTCTATACTATTTAAATCAAACGTCTAAGCTTTTCGCGCTTCGCGCGGGAAGGGGGAAACTAAATTCAGACAAATAGGGCTTAAGAGTCGTAAACGGTGCAACGAATCGTCTTCTTTCTATACTAATTAAATCAAACGTCTAAGCTTTTCGCGCTTCGCGCGGGAAGGGGGAAACTAAATTCAGACAAATAGGGCTCATTAAGAGTCGAAAACGGTACAACGAATCGTCTGCTTTCTCTAATAATTGAAGGAAACGTCAAAGCTTCCGCGCTTTGCGCTAAAGGGGGAAACTGAATTCAGACAATCATTAGGGCTTATCATTAAGAGTCGAAAACGGTACAACGAATCGTCTTCTTTCTCTAATAATTTAATGAACCGTCAAAACTACCGCGCTTCGCGCGATAGGGGGAAAATTCATTTAGACAAGGATTAAGAGTCGAGCACGGTACACCGAATCTTCTGCTTTTTCTCATAATTTAATGAAACGTCTAAGCATCCGCGCTTCGCGCGGGAGGGGGAGAAACTGAATTAAGACAAGGATTAGGAGTCGAGCATGGTTCAACGAATCGTCTACTTTCTCTAATAGTTGAATGAAACGCCAAAACGTCCAAGCTTCGCGCGGGAGGGGGGTGAACTTCATTCAGACAAAGATTAACAGTCGAGAACCGTACAATAAATCGTCTTCTTTTCCTAATAATTTAAGGAAACGTCTAAGCTTCCGCGCTTCGAGCGGGAGGCCTATCACCCACACCCCCTAATGAGCGCGCTTTGCGCGCTCTTTAGGTGATTCGCTTGTTCACTACCGCCCCTCCCTAAAATGATGCTGACCAAGTTGATGAAATAATTCGTATATTTATGTCGTCGAGGAAAATGACCATTTGTGCATACGCAATTAACTATTATAGATAGTCCATAGGAAACACAATTTAGCCTTCGGCCCCGGGTTAATAGGGTTGAATTTGTAGATATTTGGACATTTAATTTTGTCGGTAATTGGTGGCTAGTTTTGTCGGTAATCGTTGGCCTCTACACCCCCCCCCCCACTGAAAAAGGTCTAGTGACGCCCCCGAGCGCCTTTCACCTATCCCAGATAACCCTAAGTTTTTTGTTGCTGCTTTATATGTAGTTGATAATGCATGATTAAAAATAAATAGAGAGAGAGAGAGAGAGAACCACCATCATTATGCAATGGTTCAGGGTTTGTGTAATGTACATTTGAAACCATTTCTTAGCGTGTCTACCAAATAAATAGCGAAACTATTTTTGAGGAAAAGCATTATACTGAACTGAATAAAGAATAATAACTTTATATTGGCTCATACTAATACGGATACGGGCTAAAGACAATGTGGTATCGGCACAGTAAGATCGGGTATTTGTATAGACCGGAGGTATTCCAAAATGACATTCTGATAATCAACATTTTGTTCTGTTATCATAGGTATATACGCATAATACAACTGATCTTTATGATTTCTTACCGTGACATAGCTTCTTCTCCCCCTGCAAATAAAAAAGAAAACAAGGTTATTTGATAAAAGGATCATGCGACAAAATGATCATTGTGATCCAAATTGATGCAAGAATTTTTTTGAATAAGCAATGCTTTTCAGCAGAATCTTCTTTGTAAAAACGTCTTTTACAAATCTCAGCCATGCAATTCTACCACTGTGTTGTAAGATCATTTTCAGATTAGGAGAAGTGTATTCTTTAATGAGTATTTTAAATTGAATGGAACGTCTCAACTCAGTAAGCATGGCTGAGATTTGTAAAAGTTGTTTTTACAAAGAAGATTTTGGTGAATAGCAGTGCTTATTCAAACAAATATTCGCATCAATTTGAATCACAATCATTATTTGTCGCTTAATCCCTTTTAATGACCTTGTTTTCTTTCTCGTTTGCAAGGGGAGAAGAAGACGTTAAAGACATCATAAAGATCAGTGTTGTATGCGTATATATATACACAGGCCCCGCGGAACGTTTATCAAAGTGGGGGGGGGGGGCTAAAGTATTTACGATCAGGTAGAGCGTAGCGAGCGTAAATTTGTGTAGGGGGGTTCAGGGGGCGGAGCCCCAGGAAGCTCAGGGGTTTTAGGCATTTAATTACGGTCAGAGAAGCACAAATATTTTGATGCCGCATTTGTGTCACTGGCAGGTCAGGGGGGGGGGGGCCGTTTTTTTTTTTTTTTTTTTTTAAAGGTAGAATTTACGTTACTATCCTTTTTTTTTTTTTTTTTACCGGTTTGGGAGGCTAGACGGGGGGGGGGGGCGGGCCGGTAGAATCGGGATGTCCTCTCTATCTCTGAAGCTGAATTTTTTAACTGGATTCGTGCGATTCGGTTAATACTTTTAGAGGGAGTCTGAGGGGGATGTGCCCACCTCTGAAGCTGACATTTTTTGGATTTTTGAAACTGGATTCGTGCGTTTTGGTTAATAATTTTTGGGGGAGTCTGATTTCATTTCAAAACACCTGCAGTTAATGCGGGATGGGGTTGCAGCCTCTCTTTCCCCGAAAATTTAAAAATTACCAATATGCATTTGTTTATATCTTATCTCGTATATTTTGGTGACAAATAACACTTTCACAACATACATATGCTCAAATTTCCGCTCGCTCGCTAAATTATGAAACCAGGAAATAGATATTGGGGCAAGAGGCTTCAGCTCCCACTGATGGAAATGTCAAAAAAATTGCGCGCGAGCATAACATGAAAACGGGGAATGTTGATATCGGACAAGAGACGTGACGTGAGCATGTCCCCTTTCAAAAATTGTGCCCGCTTGTAGGTACCAGTACACTAAGTACAGTGCTTCTAATATCACCTTGTCAGTATTGGTAAGTTGAAATAACGGTCTGCGCGATTTTCGAATTTCCGGCCCCCCCCCCCCCCTATTGGAAAATCCTGGATCCGCGCCTGGTCCCCCTGACATGAAAAGAAATCGCCACCCCTGCCTGTCATAACCAAATTTGATTAGCCTACCCCCCCCCCAAGTGTGTAGGAAAGTTAAATGAGAAACTCTGATTGAGCAGTAACTACCCAAAATGGCAAAATATGACTCTGTTATCAAGACAGGCCTATATATTTTATCATTTTATCATTTTATCAAATAAGCCAACATATTAAATATTGAAAAAATGTAGGGTTCACGAGAAGATGTTAAGTTAGGACTTACTGAATTTTCAGACGCTCGATCTGCAAAAACACACTCAGAACAGCACGGAATAGAACAGAATAAAACAAACCAAACCAAAACAAAGCCAGCAAAGCGAAAATAACAAATTCAATCAAGACAAACAAAACGGCAAAACAAAACAAAACAAAACAAAACAAAAACAGCAGAGGAGAAAAGGCTAGGCCGAGAAAAATAAGAAAAGAAAATGAGAGAAAGTAAAACATAACAAAAAAAAAAAAGTTAATAGGCCTATATGCAATTTAAAAAACTTTATACAAAAAAAATGAAAAGATTACCCGGATTAAACTACATAATGAAAGGGCGAGATATAATGATACCGGTACTAAACGGAAATAGAAATATCAAGAAATACAAGCCTAAATCAATAAATAGATTGAAGGGGGGGGGGGGGGGAGGTAACTTTATTTCTCTCTCTCTTTCTTTAATTATATTTTATTCCTATTCTTTCAAACAATCCAGGACGGTGGCCTGGTTCTACGCTGAACAGTTTACGTACCGGAGAATTATCCAATTCTGTGTTATTATGTCGCGTAGGCTATAGGCGTATGCTATATATTACACGCTATTTTTATGGAATGGCGATCGATATCCCTTTACGTTACTAAAGCTTAAGCTCCATGTCTTTGAATTATTGATGAGGAATTCTTGAGCTAAACCGTCACAAAAGGACATTGGATTAATGCTGGCCATTCTACAATAAATATTGTCCGTCGATTTATCCGGGATAATTGCTTGAAATATCTGGAAAACTGGACATTGCCGGTTGTGGATTTTCAGGGAGAGTTGTCCACACACGGCATTGCATGCCTTCGGTGTGATTAGAAATTCGACGCCATAATACAGGCCGAATGCACTGCTTTGCCAGCAGTTTGGAAGGTTTTGCTGTGTACAACAGAAGGCAACGCCACGACATCCGCAGTGCATGCACACAATCTACATGTAGCCGCCAGCTTGCTGCCGACTGCAAATGGTAAAGCATTATCAATCATTCCATGTAACTAAAGCTACATTTAGTATGGTTAACTAAGATTAATGGTTGGTACAGTAGGCCACCATCATGTAGTTACATGTAGATCTCTAGATCTAGACTAGATCTAGATCTTGTTAAACTTAAAGTCCATCTTCAATATTGGCATCAAATTGGTTCAATGTTCTGTGAAAAAAAGAAAAATGAAGGAGAAAAACAGGGCCTATTATTGTTAATAATAAAAGTGTTCAACTTCTTTGTGTTTGTGTGTGTGTTTGTGTTTAAAAAAAAAGGTTGTAGAAAAGTCTAGATCTATTTAATTTGGTGAGGAGTCTTGAGTACTAGATCTAGAAAGTCTAGATCTAAGTATTAATTATAAAAACATTGCCAAATCAAATGGGCCAATGCAATGTTTGCGTATAAATGTTTGTGTTCATGCCTGTGTTTTTTAGTTCTTTTTTTTTCTAGATTCTAAGACTAGACTCCTAGAGTTCATTTTGTCCATTTGGTAGTAGTCTAGTAGACCCTAACTGTTAGATCTAGTCTAGATCTATATTAAACAATATAAGTTTGTGTAGAATCAAATATCACATTCCTTTTTTGTGGGTGATGTTTTGGGGGTATTGTGCGCGTATTTTAGTTTGGACAACCCATCTTGACTTAAACCCAAACAAAACAATTTCTGATTTACACTCCAACATTGTGACAGTATAGACTACTATCACTGTTGGAAGATGATCCAACAGTACATGTACTATTGTAGGTCCATTTCTGTACTGCAACTGAAGATGTACATGTATTGTACATGTATAAACCTTGAGGATTTTTACATCTTGAAATTTGCAAACATGGACACGGACACTTTCAAACTCGTGTACTGTACATAGGCCTTGTACGGACAAGCTGCATGGTCACCATACAGGATAGGTGAACAGAAGAGACTTGAAAGCGTCCAACGAAGAGCTACAAAGATGGTACCTACATGTAAATGTAGTTTGAAGAATCTACCATACGAAACACGTCTGAGATACCTGAAGCTACCGTCTCAAGGTTCAAGGTTCATTTTATTTCTTTCTTTCACAACATTTTTACATATATATTAATAGAACAAAAAAACAGCATATTAAAGAAAAAACAATTTAAGTGCAATTTTAAGTCGATATACATGTACATGTATAATCCAAATGAAAGAAAGTGGAGACCTTAGAAAAGCTGGGCTTGTAAGAGCAAGGTCCCCATATAACATAATCCATCAATGTTTCACTTTTAAAAATGTTTCAAAGTTATCAAAACTACACATGATTAAATATGCGGGAAATATTTACAAAAGGGATAGCTTGAAATTTGAAAAGGAGAGGATGAAAATATATACAAAGGGATCGAGAGGAAAAAAGCAAACTGGAACGAGAAAAACAACAAAACAGAGAAAAACAGTATATAGGGGAAAATGGTATTTGGTGTAAAGAAAAAGAAAAATAGAAGAGAGGAGGGGGGGGGGGGGGGAGAGAATTTGAAATGCTGACATTTATATTGAATAATCAAACATAACAAAAACAAAAAGATAACGCACGTTATCAATAACAATTGATAAATTATTACCTAATATCATTTCTGGTGATTTAATTTTTACGTTAATTGTCGACATAGTTACTCAATAAATGTAATTTCAATTTGCGTTTAAAAACAAAGACACTGACAGATCTAGTTACATTGATAGGAAGTGAGTTCCAAAACTTGGGACCAGTACAAGCCAGCGTCTTCAGAGCAAAAGCAGTTCTTACACGTGGAATATGAAGTGCAGTTGCCTGCCTTGTATTATAGCTATGAATTTGATTGTTCTTTCGAAATATTTGTACTAACGCATTAGGGAGAGTACCATTTTCAAAACCATACATGTACATAATTGCGCCTAACTGTATAAAGTAAATGTCTTCAACCTTCAATAGCTTATTACTGTGGAACAAAACATTAGTATGTGCACGATAGCTCGCATTAAAAAACAACTCTAACCACCCTCTTTTGGGCAACACAAATCTTATCTAATTGTGTTTTCAATGACTTCCCCCATGCCAGCACTCCATAATTGAGATAAGGCAAAATTAAAAAAGTAGAATACAAAATAAGCAACATTTCTTGTGGGACAAAAGAACTTAGGTTATAAATTACACCAGTATTTCTAGACACGACTTTACAAATATTAGTACAATGAGATGCCCAAGACAGCTTCTCATCAATATGTAGCCCAAGAAACTTGGTGGAAGTTACTCTCACAACATTAACATCATCAAAAAATACATTTCCAGGTACATCCTTTAGGGAGTTACTAAAAAACATATAGTTTGTCTTTTGAAGATTAAAGGACAATTTATTTGCATGAATCCAAAAAATAACTTTCTTTAATTCAATATTAACTGTATCTAATAAAACTTCAGGGTTTTTATGAGAAAAAAATACACTTGAATCATCTGCCAAAAATATGAAAGATAGTACATCTGATGAAAGGTAAAAATCATTAATACATGTATATAATATAAAAAGAAGGGGGCCAAGAAGGGACCCGTGAGGGACCCCACAAGATATAGTTTGATGACTTGAGTCAGTTCCATTTAATGATACATGTACATGTACATATTGTTTTCTGCCGTCTCTTGCCCATCGCAGGAAGAGAGGAGATATGATCGACGTTTACAAGTATCTCCATGGCCTATACACCACTCAGACAGACATACTACATTTATACAAGGAAAACAGAACACGAGGCCATACCCTGAAACTAGAGAAGAAATTTTCACATCTCGACATGACATCAGGAAATTCTTTTTCTCTAATAGATCGAGTAGTGGACACATGGAATAGCCTATCTGAAGAGTTAATGCCCCATAGTCTGTAAATGCCTTCAAAAACAAACTCGATAACTCTTGGAAGAAATCACCTTCAGTAAATGACCTTGAAAGTAAATAGAAGAACGCAGAACTATTCCACTCTCCACACACACACCTCGACACGAAACCACAACATACAGAAGTATTGATGCAAATATAACCCTTATTATCAACGTAATAATGCTGTGATTGTCACGATGGGCTCATAAGCTGATGCTTCAAGCCTCAAAAACAAGTAAACAAGTAAGGAATTCAATCGATTGATGAACAGGCTCTGTCCCCAACATCGATGGATTAGAGTAAAGTAAGTAAATACATGTACATATCAAACTTCTTTTTGTCTTGTTGAACATTTGGGCTGTAATGTATCACAATAATCTAACAAAGAGTAGGGTAAGTTATTATTACTCTGGTCATACATGTACATGTACATTGTACAGTTTACATGTACATGTAAGTGGTGCATACCGTATAAAAAACATTGAGGATTTTTACATCTTGAAATAGAGAGCGAGTATGAGCCCGCCAAGGCCACCAGTAACTACAGTACATGTAAATTTGATGGCACGCACTGCCATATTGTGGTATAAAATTGACAATTTAAGATGTACATGTACCCCCCCCCCCCCCCCCAAACCTGGATTTCATGTGGTTGCAGGTCTATGAATGCCTTATAATAAAACTAATATTTTGGGACAAAGTGTTGCAACTGGAATAGAATGCCTACTTGTACATGTACATTGTACATGTACATTGAATAAATTAATCAAACTAAACAAACATGAATTAATGTTTCGAATATGACTGTGCCAACTTGGATGTTTATCAGTTGTTATACCTACCGTACATGTACATGTACAAAGGTTGCTTCATCAACCTCTTCATTTCCTCTCCTGCTGTTTCCAGTTTTCAAGATAATCTTTAAAAAAAAAAATCTTCTGCCAATAAACATGAATTTTGTTTTCATTAAGTTTGCAGTATTTGCCTATTTGCACCATTAGTGCATCATTCGTGTATCATTCGTGTATTTTCATGATTACATTCACTTCATTGACACCTACATGTACATGTATTCATATTTCCTTTAGATTTGCTTGAAAGTCATCGGGAATAATATGAAATTGAAATTATTAGATACAGATGGTTGATCATTCAAGTTTGAACAATGTCGGTCCTAAAATTGAACCTTGAGGAACATCACATCTGATTTTTCATTTTCATTATTAGTAACCAGGCTTATAAACACTATGCCATTTCCTTTCCTTTTTGCTTTTTATTTTAGATATCACCATATACACCTACAGTACAGTGTACATGTACATATATGATGGGATAGCAGTAGGCCTACTTACAATGTAGTACCGTATATAACGGTGTATAAACCGCACTTTTTTGCCGCCGAAAAAATTTCAAAGTCGGGGGTGCGGTTTATACACGGTACACCAAAAAAAAAAAAAAAAATTTTTTTTTTTTTTTTAAAGTTTCAATTTATGCCCCTCCACCTGGCGCTATGCCTGGCAATGTCTCCCAGCTCGGTAATCGGTGTGTTGACTCACCACTCGGAAACTAGAACAACACTCAAATTTGTCTGTCATCTTGGTTTGAAAGTAATCTTTCTGATAGATCTCAATATGTAGTTTATAATAATAATTCCTCCAATTTTTCTTCTATTACATGGTGTACCACAAGGTTCTATCCTAGGTCCCTACTGTTTTTTAATTTACAGTACCGTAATGATCTTACACAAAAAAAAAAAAAAATCTCAGCAAAAAAAAAAAAAAAAAAAAAAAAGTTTTTTTTTTTTTTTTTTTTTTAAGGGCGAAAAAGAGGGGTGCGGTTAATACACGAGGGCGGTTTATACAACGTTATTTACGGTAAGCAAACCAACCACTTATTAAAGTGCATGTGGAACAACTTCAACTACTTTGAGTGGCTACATGATTTTAGACGATTCCTCGATCAATCAATCATAACAATCAATCGGCAGTACTAGTTGTGGCATTTATTGTGGAATGCTTTCATTGAAATATCTGATGCAAAGAAAAATTGGTGAATGGCTGGGTACGTTATTTTTTATTTTTTTAACTTGTTACTTTGTAAATTTCTTGTGACTTTAGTAGTTTCAATTTGTTTGTATTTCATTTTTGATGTCACTTTTGTTGTATGGAGATGAACCTGTGCACATACTGGACATTACATTTATAATACCAAGGTGAAGGAGTAACTCCATACAGTACATTAATGTATGTATCATACAGCTACAATGTACATGTACATGACATGCAGGTTGGCATACACTGTGAAGACACTAAAAATAACCTGCATTGAAAGTCCCTCAGACTGAGAGCGAAATGAAGGCAACATCCCCCCTGCAGCCAAAATGGGCGCTGCCCTGGACTGCATCATGATTATCATCCACTTCACTCTTCTCTCCCTCTCCGAACCTGCATGCCTAATTAATGAGATGATGCAGGCTTCGCTAAATTGCTCCCTGCATAATCAGCCCTAGCTCCACACATACATGTATCTCTCCGCTGTGTGTGCTAGCTTGCATTGCGATAGAAGTGTAAAGTGTATTCCCACGCCTAGGGCAGCTCGCAGGGAAAGTGTATGCGATTCCGTACTGATCGTACACATACGAACGTGAAAGACGTGCCGTGCTACATGCTACACGTACAAAGTCCAGCGAACGAGATTACAGCTTGCTATGACGAAGGCATTGTAATAATAGGGGTGGATGTCATTTTGTACACCCAATACACACTTAAGACGGAGGCTTGTGATAGAAATAGACTCTTTTTCTTTTCTTCAGCTGTGTGTACAGCGCTATATTCTTATGCTTTGTATTGAACATTTGAACATACTGTACGCAATTACAGAGGTGCATTGCAGTGTTTATGTGGTTGAAATGTTGGAAAATCAGCACAGGTAGGGAAATGGTTTCTTTCTATGATTCAGGGAGAGTATTTTATCAATATTGCTGGTCTCTTATCAGGAGTCAGCTATGTCATGTTACATGTATGTGACCAATTTGATGATTCCTTTGCTTTCATTTAAACTCCATTGGAATCTGTAATTGGAGATACATGTACATGTACATGTACAGTATATTGTCTTGTCACTAAACTACAAATGTACGTACAGTAACGGCAATAGATTGCTGAAATGCAAGAAGTATTAGAAAATATGTGTGCTGGAATTTTTTTGATTGACTTGAGATACTGTACATGAAGTAAAGATTACCGGTATTCAGTGCATACATGCATGTACATGTATGTATGTATACAGTATACTTGTACAGCATGATGCCGTACTGACCTGTTACAATCAATAATCTACATATATAGGGATCAACCGCGTTTACATCACTATAACTGCACTATTGTTCCTACACAAGTTTTATAACTTCATGTGCAAGTGACAGCTACATGTAGGCTCTTTAAAAGGGGATATTGTGACAGTATGGTGTACAATCAGCTGTTTCAGGGAGCTTGGTTATTATGTATTTAATTGATGCGCTCTCATTAAACATCTGTTAACTGTTTAAGCGCGTATTAATATGCAACCATTTCTTTATCAGTTAGTGGATTGCATAAATGTAGCCATACAGTTAGAACTGTAAAACCAGAATTTTTTCTTGGCACAAAACTTTTAGGAAATTGCAAGACTTTAGTAATGTACAGGTACGTGTCATTTGTCATTTAGCTCAAGAATGCTGCAATGATAATTATAAACCTTAAAGTCAGTCAGGAACCCCATGACTTTTACAAGCCGATCTTCTGTCTCATCAATTATGACTGGAAATCAGAATTAAATTTTGTGTTTTCCTAACGGTTTCATACATGGTGTAACACTACAATCTCTTGGGGAAAACGAGTATGGTTAAACCGGTCACTCAAAGATTTTTACTTTTTTGAGGCACTGCTTGATCATTTTGAATAGCAATTTGTTTAGGGCTTGAATATTACACCATGTCACAGACACTGATAACAGGTACTGTAGGGACATGCATCTCAGATTTAACATTGTTAAATGATGCCTTTAAAATTCAGATTCTTACAAACCTGTACTTTTATTTCTTTTCAGGGAAAAAATACACGGGGGCTCGGGGTGAATTAGCCCCCAAACAGCCCCAGAAATTCATAAGAGAGCCCCAAATTTTGCATAGAGTTCAATGCAAAACAAATTGAAGAGTGTTATTTTCATGCGAGCAATCTTGAAAAGTAGCCCCCTAAATTTTTAAAGTAATTTTTTCCCTGTTTCTTTTGTGCAGATATTGATGTCGCCGTGCTTTGCAAATCCATCCAGACCGTAGTATAAACACCACACAAAAGAATGGGCGACCAAGAGGTCTCACAAGCAGCCGTCCCTAATGAGTCCGCAGCTGCACCTCCCGCCCCCACAGAGGGCGCCGCTGATGGCGGGGGAGGAGGAGGAGGCATTGGAGGTGCCTTTGCGAATGCGGGCACCAACATGAAGAACAAGATAACCGACGTGATGGATAAAATTCCTCGTAAGTGAACACAATGTTTTCCCTATTCTCGTGCCCAACCATGTTGACATGAAATATACCCGTACAGTTACATTGGTAAAATCTCAACTTTCTTATTTTACGAAAGTTCAAAAAGCTTGAAGACAAAGTCTAGTCATGCAAGAACAATGTGATAGATACAGTTTGGAAGCAATGGGGGAAAGGTTGATTACGTACGTATGTAAATATTATGTATACGTAAGAATTGATGTGTCTTGTGAAGTTTTGGAATGATCGAAATGAAAAGAAATTGACACGGGTCTTGCTGGAGATCACAGGCACTGCACACATATATGGGTATATGGGACTACTCACAAATGCTTGGATGGTCTAAACTTTTCAGATTGTCATAACTTGAATAAACAGCAATTTCAAGAGCATCCTAGTTTTCCTAGATTTCCTAGATTTACTCGTCCCCCCAAAAAGAAGAAAAAAGAAGAGGAAGCTCACAAATCATTGTACATGATAATTCATCTCTACCAGAACTCCACCTTCTCTTTTAAACTCTTGTTCCGATATGGCGCTGTAAACCGCCTTAAAAAAGCTGCCACATTTTTGTTAACGTGTACTGCATTATAGTGAATGGCAACTGCATGGAACAAAGGTCCTGCACATTATAACTGATCTTTGTGATGTGGAGCTTATTGTTTTGTACGTCATCAAAGTTTGGGGAAATCTTGAAAATTAGATGGATAGTATTTATTTTAAATTTTGATATATTTGGATGCCCCTGTGGATGTATTATAAGCACTAGAAAATTTAGCCTATAAAACACTTCTGCTTGAGAGTAATTGAATAATAAAAAATCACTGGTGCTTCCGGGTAAATTTCGAATATTTCAAATAGCGCCTAAGGCCATTCCATGGTACATGTAGCTGCGCGACCATGAGAATCTAAAAATATGCAGTTCTGATATATACATGTAGTTTCCAAACGGGAATAGCAAATCGGTCGATTGTAGTCAAGAAACATTGTTTTGAAGCTAAAGTAATATCAGTCTTGAGAGGGCGCCATTCACTATAACGAGTGCCATTTACTATAAAGAGTTTATTATTTCCAATTTCATCACTTTACACTCGATTTCAATCGCGACAACGTTCATTGAATATTGTAAGACTGCATATGCTTCAAATATGTTAATTTGAACCAACTTCATGACCCCATACCACAACTTTGTATTACCTTTAAGTGAATAAAAAAGTTGCAATTTTGCATCATCATACATGTATCTGAAGGAGTCTTAACATGTTGATGGGAAAAACAAATTACAAATGTATCTATGCACATTATTATTCAGGTTTGGCCCATTCAGAGACTTACATGTACATGTAGTATTGAACCCAGGTGTTAAATGGGTACTGGGTAGGATGCGAAAGGTAATGTGCTTAGATTAGCAAGTGTGCGCTCGTAAAAATGACACCTGGCTGGAATGCTCCCCAGGGAGTGGAGAATGTGCATACATTGTGTGCAGGTGAGCCTGAATCCGATGACCTGGGTAATAATATGATTGCAGGGCCCTCAGGGAGAACAGTATTAATATTGATGAGGCTACCCTGGGTTAACAAGACATATTATTATTATTATTATTATTATTAAATGGTGATTTTTTTTTAATTTTAAATCTTGTTTTGTCCCTTTGTAGTTCCAACATGGGCTGTGGTAGCCATTGCCATTGTGGCAGGCCTTATACTCCTCTGTTGCTGCTTCTGTATCTGTAAAAAATGTTGCTGTAAGAAGAGGAAAAAGAAGGAAGGCAAGAAAGGCCTAAAGGGGGCCGTCGACCTGAAGAGCGTCCAGATGCTGGGCAACAGTTATAAAGAGAAGGTAAGTTTGCCGTTATTCTGATTTCTATTGTCATCATGTCGCTCGCTTTATTTAGGGATATTTCATTTTTTGCATAGCCCAAATCATGTTGCCATGCATGTACATGTACATACCATTAGAAATATACCGGTAGTCAATAAATAGTTAGTATTTTTTTGTTAATTTTGATCACACGACTAGCAACATACTTGTCCAAAAATGCTGCAGTCACTGACTGTTTATCCGAGAGATAAAATAACCCCTACCCTATTTTGAATGTTATTTTTTGTCTTTTACATAAAATAAGGTTGGCGTTGAAGCTACTCACTCATACATGCATCATGCGTATAACTGTAATGAACATGCATGATCAAATGAAAGGTGAATTCTGAGGTAAAAAGTGGTCTCAGAATACCAGTTATTTAAAAAAAAGATGTAAGAAGATATTTTACTGAAAAAAACTTACTCAGAATCCCAACCCCTGGATTTTAAAGTACAATATATTTTATTCATTCATGTTAATATTTTGACATTTTCTTCAAAGACAAATTTCCTGTTCAAAGCAAATTTAATTCAACAGCAGTATTTGATTATTGGCCCTGAATTTTTCAATTAATTTTTACGGGGTAGGACAAATTATGCCAATCAAAGAGTTAATATTTTTTTCCCTTCTGTACTCTCAGTATAATTTACTTGTCACACCATATTATAATGACATTTTTGTCAACTTAATCTATTAAAACATTGCATTATTTCTTTGGTTTCCAGTTTATTCACAAAGAAGCAATAAATAATATTCTGTTCTAACTCTATCTCAAAAGAATTGCTGTATTGTCAATCTTGACAATTTAAATTGATTTCAAATTTTGTTTTCTTTTTTTGTTGCCATTTTTATATGATAACAGTCAATTTAATTTGGTTTGCTGCATTTTATACAAAATTTCACTCTGATTTTTATCAAATACATGTATTTTTTTCATTTGTAACACCTTGTACTAAACAGTAACATTTCATTATCATATTTTCTGTACTACCCTACATGTACTTGTCTGTTTGGTTTATTTTTCTTTCTGATTTTGTTCTTTGAAAGTTAATGGCAGTTTTAGTGAGCTTTCATTTATTTTATAGACTTCATGTAGTGGTGTGTTTCTTTGGTATACTTGTAATTAATTTTATTCCATGTTTTACTAATACTGTACATACTTGTACATATACATGTGTTGTTTGTGTTTCAAAGTGTTGTTTGTGTTTCATTTCAAGTTCTGATAATAATATGCAAGTAACAAATATTGGATACCCCATGTGCGAAATTAAAAAATATTTTACTCATATTCTCCTTGTAAAAGCATGTGTTGGGATTTTTCTAGCATACATGTATATACATTTTTAGTGTTGATACATGTACCAGTACATGTACTTCTTTAAAAATTATTCTTTACTTTACTCTAGATTTCTTGTAAAAGTTGTCAGTCATGTTTGATACATATTAATTTTGTATCCCTTCCAATTATAAGAGTAACTACACTATACATGAACATGTCCTTGTGCAAATTGTAGTACCTAAACTCCTAGGCCAAAGTCTTGACAGTATTGTACATGTACACTGTATGCGAGAAAGGCAACAAACAAAACAAAATGAAAAATACATTGACAAACGCTCACCAAACTATTCACAGTTTGAAGATGTTGTCCTGTTTTTCTTTTCTTCTCTATTTATTTCTCTATGTGAGCTATTAGCGATTGAAATTTGGCAGCTATGTTTAACTTCTCCTTTTTTTTTAATAACATCTTCCCAAGATCTTTTTGGTAATTTTTGTAATCTTTTCTTGTTTTAGTTTAATTTAAGTTTAATTTTGTTAGTTTAAATTTAATTTAATTTCAAATACATGTACATGTACAGTTGTACATTGTATTTCTCCCAGTAAATTTCAAATAGCACCTAAGGCCATTCCATGGTACATGTAGCTGCAACCATGAACATATCTCAGAATATGCAGTTCTGATACAATTTCCAAATGGGAATAGCAAATTGTTCAATTGTAGTCAAGAAACACTGTTTTAAAGCTAAAATAATATCAGTCTTGGGATGGAGCTACACAACATAACAATTTTATTACTTACAATTTCATCACTTTAGACTCAATTTCAACGATTGTAAAATCGCATGCTTTCAATATGTTCATTTGGACCAAATTCATGACCCCATACCAAATATCAAATTTCCACATACATTTGTACATATATATTTGTTCATAAAATACAAAAGTTGGTAAGGGTATAAATCAAATAACCCTTTGCTTACGGGGACCTGGTGGTCCCTGTGTTAATCCTATGGGACCTATACAATTCAGCAGTCAACGTGTTAAACTGTATACCCTCATCAAGCTATACCCTGTGACGCGTGATCCACCCTATTGACTGTAGTATGCATGCATTGTACATAATTATGTAGCCTGATACTGCAAGTCCATGCATCTTGCTGTGAGTTTTAATATGCTTTCATATGCTATGACGTATGTAGGGGTGTGCATTCAGCGTGTAATTACCTGCTGCAGTGATGCCCAGGACTCCTACTACTATCCATCTGCAATCACACACATATTGAGATTGACAAATGTTGCTAATATATTGGACAGTACATGTATGTGTGCGCTGTAAGCATCCATATATACATGTAGGGCACACATATTGAGATTGACAAATAGTGCTAATATATTGGACAGTATGTGTGCATTGTAGCCTACGCATCCATACATGCATGATGATGCTCATGTACAGTACATTCATTTTTTCATGTACATGTATAGTACAAATCTGCCAAAGTGTGTATGTACAGTGTATTATTGCATACTGTACATCTCGATCGGAAAATATCAAGAAGAAAAAAAACACACATGTGAAACAAGTGATATCACTGATATCTTTTACTTTCTTGGCATGACAGAAGATGCAAGTTCCATCTTTTTAAAGCATTTTATAACTTCTTTCTCATAATTATATACACATGTACGTGTATATATTCTTGTTGGGGGGGGGGGGGGGTTGATAGTGAACAAACTACATGTACAAGTTGCATTTTTATTCCAGAAGAAAACAAAATAATTCTTCCGAGTCAACTCTTCAATTGATACAAGATACAATCTCTATTTAAAGCACATGTAGTTTAAATTGAACAGAAATACACAGAAGCAATGAAAATTATGCTCAGAGTCCTCATGATTTTTTAAAGAGAGCTACAAGAAAAAGAAGGGGGAATTATTAATAGATGCATACTTTTTACAAGTATAACTATAAGTGATTTTTTTTTTTTTACAAAATGAAAACAAAATACCTGCAGGGACATTTTACCTGTGTAATGACAAAAATACCCAAAGCGTTCAGGACTGCAAACAACAAGGAGTCTTATGTACCTGATAGTAGTATACTCAATGGAAATACACAAAATGTAGGTTATTGCATGCACAGTTTACTGGAGTGTATCTAAATAGTACACAAAGCTTTAATTCATTCCAGGTAACGGTGGAAGACTTAGTTGATTAAATGCATGAGACCGTAAATATTTCCATTGATAGTGTTCTTTTATCCTTATACATGTATGTACATGTACAGTATTCTGTTAAATTGAGGATGAAGAATGCTTGTTGATTTACGCATACCCATATCAGACAACATGTATTCATCACATCTTAGTGACAACTGCTTGATTGATTTCAGTTTCAGCACCCAAACATGTTACATTAAGCCTGCTTCATCAGATCGAGATTGCCAAATATCCTGCTATCTCAACTATCCTGATCACAAATTATCTAGTTAATTTGAGTCTTCATCAGCCCAAAGTTGCAATTAGCGGGACATTTGGTCGAGACAATCATCCCAAGATATCTTGGGCAAGTTTGCAAAATATCCTGCTATTTGTCCGGTGCGTCCTCACCAGCCCGAAGACTTGCACTAGCGCGAACGCTGAGCAAAATATCTCGAGCTAATTTCCTGAGCTTGAGTTTCAAGTTGAGTCTCGAGCTGATGAAGACGTGATTTGTAACTTCTGGATTATTTCCCAAGTCAGAAATAGCAACCTACATGTATCTTGAGCTGATGAAGACGTGATTTGTAACTTGTGGATTATTTCCCAAATCAGAAATAGCAGCCTTTTTGAAATCTCGAGCTGATGAAGACATACCTACATGTACAGAGCTTTCTGAAACACCTAAACTACAGCTGATGAACTTTCATGCTGACTCAACAGTTATTGTCAAGTGGGCAGTTTTCTCTCATGTTTATAAATAAAACACAGAAAAAACAACAACAAACACATGTAAACAGGAAAATTGTTTGGTATACAGAACATATATGATATGACACTAATCTTGCCTTATAATACTGATCTCCATTTATACTTTTAGAAAACCTTTTAAGAAGTTTGAGGCAGATTTTGTACAGTTCAGCTGCTTTTTATTTTTTTTTTAGCACTGTTCAGATAAACATATTCTTGAAGAAAGAAAAAAACTCCTTTAAAGAAATATATTGTAAATATATTAAAGTGATACCACATGTATTGGTAAAGAATACCAGAACAGATTATAACTACCGGTAGTATGGAGGAAAGAATACTCAGGGATCTTCTGCTCAATTAACGGTAACAAAATTCCAGCGAAGCCTTCGGACGATTCGCTTGGTTGATCTTCTCCAGTATCTTTACAGCTTTAATTACATCAGTTCCAAATCTTGTCTTATTTTGAAAAGGAGGGTATTGGAATAGCAATTCATTTCAGGAGGATATTTCTCCTATAATTTTCATCCAGACTGACATAAAAAGAATTTATAAAAGAAAGCTCACTAATTATTAAATAGAGTAAATGGGTGTCCTACTGTCCTCTGCTAAATTAACGTAATTCCTGCAAAACCTTCGGACGATTCGCTTCGTTGATATCCTCCAGTATCTGTAAAGTCGTCCAGCTGTGTGCCATACTAAACTCTATACCGGTAATTGTATTTCAGCCACTAATTACACGTACCGGTATGGTAGTATCACACTTACGTGTACATTCAGAAACATTTTGATGTACAGTATCCATGGCTCATATCCTGAGTGCAAATTATGCATTTCTTAATGTTTACCCTGTCCCTCCCACTTATTACACTGTACATTATCTTGAATACTTCAAATTATTGATTTAATTATCAACACTGATTTTAGACACCAACTTTAGCGCAAATTATGCATTTCTTAATGTTTACCCTGTCCCTCCCACTTATTACACTGTACATTATCTTAAATACTTCAAATTATTGATTTAATTATCAACACTGATTTTAGACACCAACTTTAGCGCGAAATCCGCAAAAAAATTAATGTACCGCAAAAACTTCCACATTTACAGAATACTCAAATGTAGCTGAGATAGAAATTAGAAACTACCAAAATGTTCTTTAAAAAGATACATCAAAATATCCTTGAATGTGCTGTTAAATCTTCTTTCAATTTGTAAATTGTTTAGCCAGTACAAGCATTAATAATTAAAATGTATGATACTTCGATCATCCTTTTGAAAGCACATTTTATTTCAAGTTTTGCATATAATAGTACAATATGAACCGGGAGTGTAATAATACTGTATGCATACATGTACATGTCGTATAGGACTAATGATACCGGTGTACACGTATATTGTACATGTACTGTGTATATATCTTCATGGTGGAGTGATACCTTATGATGCGTACAGTAGAGACCCAGTCATTTATTGATGGATCTGGCATGAGCAAGAAGAAAATCAATAAGAAACGTGGCTCATCTTGCCTACCCATAATTACATAGGCGCCCTTTTGAAACACAAATTGCACCACGGTGGAATCGGACAACACACAGACAATGGATGAGAGATTGGTGGCTCTTTTAATTGGGGAGGGGGCAGGGCAATGGGGCTGGGAAGGGGAGGGGGGGGGGGGGTGTCAAGGGATGATAGTAAATAATAATTGTAGAACCTGATTTTAAAACCAAACGCTACATGTACCGGTAAATGCAATGATTCAAACATGTCATCTATTTCGAGGCAGGTTGTTAACTCTCTGTATGTGGTTGAATAAATCACCCTTCTGGCATCACCCCTGCATGTACAGTGTACATGTACATTGCACAAATATGTAATTAAATTAAATTCAGTCATTACATAAAGATTTATGACAATTACACAATTGAAAGGAACTTCAGGAAATTGGGATTGAATGACAATATCAAACCACCTTGTATTTTAGATTTCTATTTTGCTTCGAAAGAAACAAACATCTGAGATCTACAGGTACACTATAGTAATAGCTGGTATACATGTACATGTACTGTATGTACAGTATCTGTGATATTAACTTTATATTGTGAATATTGTTTTTCTTAGTTTCATATACAAATATGTACATTCATACATTGGTAAACTCGTATACCTGTGATTTTCTAATCCAATATTTATGGGCGGTATTTTTCTATAATCTGTATTAAACTGAAAGAGTGTGTACAATGTAGAGCTGAAAGTATTGGTGTTTTGTGTATCTTTTTCTCTCCTTTTGTTTGGTGGGCCGGTGTTTAATCATGTTTACCGTATATTTGGCATCTTGCATGTTTTAGGGTCTGTCTGTGTTTGTGAATAGTGATCTACAAGTTCCCCTTCATAGCATGCCTTCTTACAAATACTCTCATATTCATGGTGTACATGACATTCATCCTTCCAATGCATTAATTGCAGTGTATATAACCTTTGACCCCGATTGTATATAACCTTTGACCCTGAATGTGAATAGTGATCTACAAGTTCCCTCTTCAATCATAGCATGCCTTCTTTATACAAATACTTTCATATTCATGGTAAACATGACATTCATCCATTCCAATGCAATTCTTACAGTGTATATAACCTTTGACCCCGATTGCATATAACCTTTGACCCTGATTGTATATAACCTTTGACCCTCATCAAGGATAATTCCCAATCTGAGTCCTTGATATCATTTGTCGTGAGTGCATGGCATTTGAACCATTGTGGATGAGCATTTCATTCATTACATATCTCCCTGTTTTTTTAATTTTTATGTTTGAATTTCATGCCTTGACGAAAACGCTCATCTCGATCGCCGCATTTCGTTGTCTTCATATTCTTTCTGCACCGTGAGTTTTGATTCAAACAATATTTTATCCTCTAAAAAAAAGCCAAATTCAATTACTGTATATTTGATGTTACATGTACATGTATGTAATCTGTGATGTGATGTGATGTCTGAATGGCAAAAAAGCTAAGAAATTTTGGGATGAAAGAGTTGGGAATTAGCAAGTTTTACATTCATGTGCACATACTGTTTATTCAAAACATACCGTACATTTATTTTTGGGGCGTCTAAGTTTATGTGCAAACCAAGGCAGACATACACTCCAAACTGTATCTTCTTTCAGACATTTAAATGCTAATTTTATTGGAGGAGCTCGCACCTTTGAATGTTTTTTGAAACAGATACATGTACATGTATATGCATTGCGCCATACAAATGCTGTTCATCATCATCATCATCATATTAGTATTAGAGTCAGGTGTGTATCTTGGGTGTGTACACTGTCTACATATGTACATGTACATGTACCCATTCCATTGATCAGCCAATAGGTTGTTGGATAGGGCAAAAGGTAAAATGGCAGGTGATCTGTTGGAATGCTCCAAGTCTCGTAATTTCCTCTTCCGTTTTCATCGTGGGCCCAATTTAAGGGGTAAATCTTGTTGATGTACGTACATGTACATGTAGGCCAGGATAGGGTCTCACAGAACAGTCAAATGTGTAAATAATGTTTGGATGTACATAGAACTCATTTCTCATAGTTGAAACCATCTTGATAAAATTGGTTTATCAATTAATGAACAAGTACACATGGGCCCTAAAAATTGGTACTGCAAACCCCATTAAAAATTTAAAGCAAAATCTCATTCTTGTAGACCTTTAAAATTCTCTTAAAAGACTCTCTGAAAATGGTGAACAGGAGCCGTTCTAATTAATAAGTTGAATGGGATCATTGGGATAACATGTACGCTGTATGTTGGAAATTTATGTTCAATCAGTTCAATTAATTTTGGTTATTCAAAGCGAACGGATGATCAAATTTATTAGAGAACAAGTGGCCAATAATCTTTCACAGGTGCATTAACAAATGTCTAGGATTGCAAATTTTTAGATTAATATGAGTTGCATTGTATTTGTGTACATGTGTGGGCTGGCTGGTGGTTTTGCCTTTAATAATTTAACAGTGCTTTTTTATTCATAAATCTGATTGTAGCTGGTCTTTTATTCATCAATATATCAATCAATGTCTTTATTATAGGTTTTGCATGGATATTAAGCTCATGTTTTATTAATGAGTCTGATCAGAGCTGGTCTTTTGAGTCATCCATGTACTCATTGAGTCTTTGTTCCTCTTCAATGTTACCAGGATCTATGCTAATGAGCTCATACTTTATTCATGAGTCAAATTGGAGCTGTCCTTCTTTGTATCCATGTCCAGTGTCAACATCAGTTTTGCGTGTGTGTGTGTGTGTGTATACATGTATGCTAAAAAATGTGCTCATGTTTTATTCAGGTATCTGATCGGAACTGGTCTTTCCTGCATCCATCATTGAATCTGTTGAATTCTGTTCTTCATTTGTTTGTACATGGGTATCTCTGATAATGAGTTCATGTTCTATTCATGAGTCGGATAAGAGCAGGGGGGGGGGGTGCCTCAGTCTACCAGTGACCCTGTGTTCTAGATCTATGCTAATGAGCTCATGTTTTATTCATGAGTCTGATTGGAGCTGGTCTTTTGTGCATCCATGGGATAATCAATGAGCCCTCAGCTGTCATTAGAGGGCTGCTTAATTAGCTTTATTGGCCTGGCAGCTGTGTTCCTGCCTGCTTTGACTAGAAGACTAATTATTCATGCATACAAGCTTTGTCATAAATTTGTAGAAGCCTCATGTACTCTTAGGTGTATAAGCCAGGCCCTTTTGTCTATTTTCGGGTTTGAGTTAATCTTCACAACATCAAATAAGACTGGAGGACTCTTAAATTAGCCCCAAATCTGTTAACTGCTTACAGATCCTTATGTTGGCCAACAAATATTCCTTTGTCTGCTTTGTCACATTTTAATTTTGTCTTTCACTTAAAAGATCTTAATAGGGAGTGAGATCATTTTCTATTGAATTTATTTCATTTCATAAAAAACCACAAGGAAACACAAATCATGCAAATATGAAGGTTTGATCTAGGTGGTACATGTATACTAAAAGGATGCATTACACTCAAGTATTAATTTTTAAGTTGTCTGCATACATGTTGATTGATATGAGATGCCTGTGTAGCTATGTGTGCTGACAGAGAGAGAGAGAGAGAGAGAGAGAGAGAGAAGGGGGGGGGGTGTAGAGGGAGAGGGAGAGGGAGAACGGAGAGAGAGCGGAGAGAGGGTGAGGGGGGGGGGGGACTTAATAAAACAATTAATCATTAATTTACAGGATAGCAATATACCAGAAGCCATCTCACTGCATGGATGCACAGTGTTTCATTTAATAGTCTTTTCATCAAATCGTTAGGTTTTAAAATTGAAACAAATCCATGTTAATGGTAGGTTTCACCATCTTCTTGGAATGTAACAAAAAAATGAAAATAAATGAATAGATATCAGTGGCGATCGATTACCACTCCCGCAACACAGTGGTTCATACACTCAGTTTGAAACCCATCCCCCTATTAAAGAGAAGGTCTGAACTCTAGACTACATGTGCCTGCCGAGGTCAAGATTATATATTATCATTCCCCTGGTTCTATTGCATCGCATGGTGTACTATATGTAGCAGTGATATTCTACAAGCCATGATCGGAATAGCCTTGAGCATCACTGCCTGCCCTAATTCAAACACTAGTCTATCAAAAGAGTGTACACTACATGTACATCTTTTCTGATTATTTCATATATGCTACACGTATTTGTAAATTGAACATTTGTTCATGATGTCATTGCAAATAATAATTGGTCTTTTGTGCAAGACAAATATTTCTAATTTGAAACAATGTAGGTATACAGATAATTTTGCAGTAACCCAACCAAGCAAATTACATTAGCTTTGGCAACCCCCCCCCCCCCCCTCCCAACACAGACACACGCACACACTTTCAATACACTTTTGATCATAATCTACACTGAGGCCATCTGTTCACTTTTGACAATTTGCTTCATGACCAAACGAGAAATCACTGCAAAGTGTACAAATTAAAAATGCGCTTTTCGGGCCCGATACTATCAATTTCAGTAATTTTTTGTTGGTTATATTTTATCAGTTATAATATTTTATTAATTAATTTTAACACTGATTGGTAACAGGAACACAAATCATGGTAATGTACATTTATATTTACATGTACAAATATACAATCTACCTTCAATTATTATGCTTACAGTTCTATGGCTATTTTCATGTTCATATCTAACATAGATCTTTGCAAAACTTGTATCGTCACTTTTAGGGCTGAATCAATGCTTGCTACAATACATAAATTCACAGTGTATAGTGTACATGTACATGTACACTGGCGCCTGTGTAAGATAGATACTATATGTGCAGGAATCCGCACTAACTTTTGCATTCAGGAAACATATGGACACTTTTAGGGTTGGCACACATGAGCCCTATGTAAGAATTTAGACATTTTGGGCAATTGGGAATTAGATAGTGCCCCTGTGTTTTCCTTATGCCTGTAAGTGTCAAGCCATGATAATGTTTTTTTAAGGATTACAGATTACAGGCTGCTGCCTCTTTTTCAGCCATGTTACATCACTGTTTTAGGCTTCATGTACAGGTATATCGGAGCAAATTGGGCTCCAAGATTTTTTGTTCATTTTACGGACTAATTCGGTTTTTATACAAGTTCATTTATTTTTTGGTTGTGTTTTATTTAGTATTTACCATTTTGAATTAGTTGTTCTTTACCTAGTGTTCATAGTTTAATCTTAATTCTTAATTTCAAGTTGATGACAGTTTCACATCTAAGTTAGATCTTTGATCAAGTTGGATAACTCACATTTATTTCAAGTTGAACATTTTATCTCATTTCATTGGAATATTTTCAATTTTCTAGTTAATATACATGTACATAGAGAAAGTACACATACAGTAGGTTCGTTACAGCCTCTTTATTGTGATTGCGTTGAATTTACCCTCTTTAATGGGTTGTTCTTAACTTCTATTGGTGTTAATTCCACATCTAACTGAGATGTATGCATTAATTGTTCACAACTTGTTCACAAATTCTATATGTTTGGACAATCAGTGCATGCCTACAAGTAGTTACACATGCATCTAATTGTGTTACATGCCCACTTGAGGCATATTCCATTTAATAGTTTATTGCTAGATAGAGACATTACAAGTTTTCTAATACAAGCTCTTTACTTCAGCTGCTACTAATTTTTACCCTTTTATGGGTTGTTCCTTTTTCTTTTTTTGATTTCAGTCTTCAAGTTTTATGGAATTTCAATCTTAATGAGACATTTGCATGAATTATTGAAAACATGATCCACATGTTTGGACTGCAATCAATGCATGGTTACAGTTACACATAGATGAGTTTTAAGTCCATGGATGTGAGGTCTTCATGTATCTCTCCTATCTTTAGTTCTTAGCTGGGTATAGGGACATCAAAAGGTCCATTACAAGCAAAAATCCAGGCCAGAAAGGCGGGGCTTCGAGTAGAATTGGGGACTATCGAGAGAAATATGTGAAGCAGACTCCGAGCCAGAAACTATCCCCAGTGATAGAAGTAACAGACGAAGAAGAGGAGAAACTATTAGCAGTCACACCACAGTGTGTACGTAGGTAGGAGGGAATGCAGTAGGTGGGACTGTGACAATTTTTTTAGTTGAGATGGTAGATAACGCAGATTGAAGTGGATGGGACTACAGTAGTACAATTTACATATTATATTTACATGTAAGGTACATGAAGTACATTAAACATGGAATGGAGTGAGTGAGAGTTTTAGGATATGAAATTTTAAAGAACTTTTTAATAGTAGTGACACCACACTGTCTATTGGTGGAACTGAGAGTTTTAGGATGAAAGAGAATTATGAGGCAAACGCTTTAGGATTTAAAAGAATTATATGGCAGAGACACCTCAATGTAGGTACAGTAGGTAACACAGAATAAAATAGATAGGACTGTGTCAGATTTAGCTGTGAAATTGTGTACTAAATGGAGAAACATATTAAGGTAACAGAATGAAGTATATGCAGGAGGGAATTGTACATTGGGAACAGTGCATACATACATTTAGTCAACACAGATTGAAGTGGATGGGACTGTGTCTCAGTTCTAGCTGTGGTGCCATACTGTGTTCACGTGTGTAACTCAGAATGCAGTTAGTGGGACAGTACTATAAAAAGGTAGTGACCCTACTGCATGAACAGAGTAGAGTGAGTCAGACTGAGTAGTATTAGCAGAGGGAATAGTTTCTTAATTACATTTGGGATTAAATTTTGATGAAGGGCTTCTAGGCATAAACATGCCCTCTTGACTGCCATTCAAGATTGCTGTTCTTGAGATTAGATACCCAGCATCATGTGCATCAACTCCATCATCTTAGGGTGCGTTCAAGCGACACTCATCACCCTAGAAACACGGTTTTCATAGCCGTTTGGTTTTAAACACGGTTGTGTTCAAGCAATTTTTTTTGTCGGTCGTAAAAATAAACGTGTTAAAAACGCTGAAAAAGATGCGTTTTTGTATCATGATTCTGCAGAATTACGGTCAACCAGATCCCCATCTCTCTCCAGAGGGAAAAAAAAAAAAATTAAAAATTAGATTTATGTTTTTTAGAAAAAAGGGCGTAAAAGAAACATTTAGACCTTTAGTCCGAGTGGTATCGTATCACAACAAGTCTTAGAAAATTTGATCTTGAATATAGTCGAGCATATTTATCGAGAGAAAATTCTACAATTTGCTTTTTGGTCATGCCACATGACTCGTTGTGTTGGTGAGAAAGGATATGTTTGACCTTCTGTCTGTGATGTTTGTTCTTTATAAACAAGGTCGGTAAACGTCATCAATTTTTAGATGGTTTTCATTTTTTTCTCCATCAAATAGTTCTCTTTTTCCAAAAGAATAAGATTGTCCATAAGAGAGAAAGAGAGGTGTATTCTAAAAATGAAATTAAAGGGGCTATGTGACTTTCAAGGAGGAAAATGGAAATTATAATTTCTATCGCTCATGACGGCTATTTTGAATTTTCTATATTGTTAAAGATTCAAGAACTTCCTGGGGCTCTGCCCCCTGGGCTCCCGGCAGAGGCTCTGCCCCTGCACCCCATCTGTAAAGATAGAAGCAGTTCCCAAGTTGGAGAGAATATGTGTTTCATGTAGTTAAGCTTCTACCAACCTTAAAATTTGGTAGGCAAGCCCTGCTTTCCAGGGATCAATTGTACATTGTTCTACTTAAAGATAAACTTGAGTTCTGGTAAAAATAGAAAATTAATTCTCACAGAATCAAACAAAACTTACACTGAATGTTCAAGATTACAAATAAATGTCATTTGCCAAACAATTTTGGTAGAAGATGCATACTGGCTGAGTAATGAGCATAGAAAGATAAGGAAATCAAGGTGACTAGCCCCGACACCATTTGCGTAGTCCCATATACATGTACATCTTTCTGTGCACAGTGCTTGTTATGCTACGGTCACAAAGGTTCGTACGAACGATAATTTTGTATGAATCTCCCTGTTTTTCCATTGTCTTCTCGAATTTCCATTGTCTGAAAATCGTTTGTACGGCGTTCGTAGCAGTTGGTAATGGCATTTGTGACCGAGGCTTTACTTTACCAAGACTGGGCCAAATTTATTATGATTTTGATGACTCCAGAGTCCAGAACCTTGCAGTACACACCAATACTTACATGCTTCATGATCAACTTGTTCTGATCCATTCCACACCTTTTCTTTCACAATGCAATCGCATGACCAGAACTCAACTTTATCTTTGGGTTGAGGTATACGATCGTATAGCTTTCATAGAAATCACATCTGGACCGTCAAGGTGAAAGCTTTAGAATCCCTGAAGTAGAGCATTGTCATTGAACCCAAACGCTATTAAAGCGATGAAAAGATTTTCCGGTTGAAGAAATCTTTTTTATTTCAAATCATGACAATGGCATTCAGAAGAATTTATTGGACAACGTAAGGATCTGTAAACAATAAACAGATTTGGGGGCTAAGAGTCCAGGGGAGTGTTTCACAAACAAGATCGACTTTAAGTTGGACTTAACTGTGGCAGGGCCGTTCATGCCACTGTTTTCTCTCACCATACTGGCATTGGTATCTCAAGAGACATACAAATCATGGTCACAAATCTACAGAATTTACATTTTGTAATAGTTCATTATTGAAAGAAAAAATATTATCTAAAGATAATAATGGTTAGAGCAACCTGGGGGGTGTTTCATAAAGATCCTAAGTTAAACTTATCTCTAAGTTGGACATAACAGTTATGAAAAGCTGTTAGCATCTATGAAAATATTTTGTAAAAGTTATTTTAAAAGGCATAAAATGTTGATACAAATCATTACTATTTTCGACTATCAAGGAAATTTCATGTTCTTGATGTGGAATTCATCAAGAGTCTAACATACTTGAATTTTCGCTTTTAAATACATTTTATTTTAAGGCTAAAAATGGCTCTCCATAATTCCATGAGTCCAACTTAGGGTGCGTTTAAGCTTAAATTTTGGAGGCAGAATGAGCGATTTGTAACGCTCATCGTAATCGCAGTTCCACTGTGTACTGTTTATGCTCACTTCTCTGGCTCCTCCAGGCAATTCTCCCTGTGTGGCCTTAATTGGTCTTCCAGCTGGATTCGCAAACCTTCACTGTGCATGCTACGTAGACCCACTAGAGGTCAGTGCGTTGACCCCATTTAAACGCGTTTACAAATTGTAAACGCATCTTTTTGTGAGTTTACGATCAGTGATCGTGATCGCCGTTTTTCAGTGATTCTACAAAAGTGAGCATGGAGGCAATCGTGTTTTAAACTAAACGCGTAACAGATGCCTGATTCTGGTCAGAAAAAGTGAAGCATAAACACGCCCTTAGACTTAAGTTCGACTTAGGATCTTTGTGAAACACCCCCCTGCAGTCTTCTTTGATATTGTGAAAATTAACTCGCACACAACTGAGCAGCTGGTATTTCCAGCTATATCAGAAAAATACAATGGACTATTACTTGTCCATTTTAAGTCGAGCTCTCAATGATATTTTTTGATAATTTGTTTGCAAAAATATGTTGAGGATTTGTAAACAGAATACACTTTGAACTTTGAGGTCAATTCTTGTACTGTGATTATCAACTTCCATGTACAAGGAACACTTAAATCTCCAGGAAAAATATTTACATGTATAAGTGTGTTTGTGCATGTGTGTGTGTGGAGAGAGAGAGTGAGTGAGAGAGAGGGAGAGAGAAACAGAAAGAGAGAATGAGGGGGTGGGGCAGGGACTTACATGTATTTCACTACCGGTAGTTTCCCCCTTCAAAATAATTGTTGATAGCATTGACATGTGGACATATCAGTATTTTCTCCTTCTCTGTCTTGTTTTGGCCAAAAAAAGGGTGTACTTATATTATATAAGTCCAATCTATGTACCAACATAGTCTGACTGACTTTCTTCATTAAAGTCCGCATAATCCATGATATACACCCACTTACATGTACATGTAGTACCTCATGGTCAGAATTGTAATACCGGTATTACTTCTGCATGCATAGGTTGGAATAAAAGTTATTGTGCATATTTAACCTCTTTCAATTGATGACCTCACTTTGATGATGGAGACAGTATTGTGAAGTAGGGCGTGTTGGTGTGACTGTTTATTGACAAATATTATTGAATACTTGGAGTGGTACCTGTGCATACATAATGCAGGTGGAAGCCTCTACGTGTAACGTGGATGGCAGTGCAATGAGAACGAACATATGGTTTAGAACCAAGCTCATGTAGAGTGTATTAAAGGGAGGGCACTCATGGAAGACTTGGGAAAATAGAAGAGAATGGGTTATGATTTAAGGATTATAAAGAAAAGGGGAGAATGACAATAGGGAGTGAGGAGAGAGAGATGGGGAGGAAGGGTGGGGGGGGGATGGAGGGAGGGAGAGAGAGAAAGAAAGAAAGAAAGAAAAGAGAAAGATGGGGAGGGGAGGGGAGGGTTAATACAGGAGAGAAGAAAGAAAGAGAGACACAGAAAATGGTATGCAGAAGAGTTGGGGCATTGTATGAGAGAGAGAGAGAGAGAGAGAGAGAGAGAGGGTACATGGGGGAGGGAGAAAGAAAGAAAGAAAGGAGAGAGAAAGAGGGGAGGGGGGTATACAGGAGAGAAGAAAGGAAGAGAGAAACAGAGAAATGATACATGCAGAAGAGTTGGGGCAATGTGTGTATGTATGTGTATGTGTGTGTGACAGAGAGAGAAAGAGAGAGGGAGAGCACAAACTACCAAACTGCCATGACAGGCACATTTTGAGGGACAGATATAGATTTCATTTTCAGTATTATGGGAGCTTTAATTATATTCTCAAACACTAATACCGGTACTCAAGTAGAAGATGCGTGTAATCTCATTGGATCTGTCAATTATAATATCCCAGTCAGGCCCCTAAGAAAAATGGATGACATGCAAGGAGAGGAGAGAAAGGGAGATGAGAGAGATGGAGATGGAAAGGAGGAGGGAGAAATAATTATTGGAAAAAGTGGAGATACAGAAGGTGATTGCAAAACTTAGAACAATATTAAAACAGAAAGAAAGACAATCTCAAAAATGTAGAAGGGATAAACAAACAGAGTAAGAGAGAGGGGGGGGGGGGGGGTCTAGAATATTAGAGGATAATATCAGCTTACTGGTAGGAGGGGTTTGAGAGTTAAATAATAATAATAATAATAATCTGTTTTTTTTATATAGCGCTCAATACACCGATCCAACGATGTGCCTAAGCGCTTTACAGATATACGTGTTAACGTGTAAAATGTCTATGTGGAGTATTTTGGTATAGTGGTGTAATATAGCACTTGCCTCCCATTCTGGGCACCCAGGTTCAATTCCCAGTGGGTCAGTCTTTATGACGATTTATATATGATTTGATCACATTATTCAACAATTATAACACTTATTTAGCCCAGGTTTATGCAATATTTACGTCTCTCCCACGGATATAGAATCGTTTACATAACTTCTCTCTTTCTCTGTATAGTAAACATTTAATTCTATTTATGCTGGAAATATTGAATGCATCATTCCCCATTGCATCTCTCCCTCTCTCCTCTCTCTCTCTCTCTCTCTCTCTTTCTCCTCTTTCTCTCTCTCTCTCTCTCTCTCTTTCTCCTCTTTCTCTCTCTTGCTCTGCATCTCTCTCTCTCTCTGCCTTCCTCTTCTTTTCTCGCTCTGTCTCACTCTGTCTCTGCCTCTCTCTTTCTCTACTCTCTCACCCTTTCCCTTTCCCAGCTCTGGCTCTAGTTCTCCCTCTTATGTTCCTTAAATTTCTCTAGCTCTTCACTTCGCCCTGTGTATTCTAATACCCCTACCATGTTTACCATGGAGAGAAACATAAATTGAAATACATTAGTAAACAGGTCTATTCATTGTTAATATTATTATCACATAATCATCATTTTCATCATTATTATCTACTATATTAACATGATTTTTAAATCAGCATTATTACTACGTGTATAATTATCCTCGTCCTTTCCTAGTCATAAATTTCATCTCTACTATTTCCTTATGATCATCGTGATGATCATCCCTATCACCATCAATTTATACTGTAACATGAATTTGTCCCATATTCGGCCTATGTTACGTTTCACTCAATCATTGAGTTATTAATGTACATACATGTATGTATTACTATTATGGAAATAAAAACCTTGCTTGAGGATAAGAGAAAAAAAAAATCAATTCGTCCCATATAATATATGATTCTACTCTCCTTCAGAGATGTTTATAGTCTTCCAGTTATTTAGATTAAAAGGCAGACCACCTCATTCGTCTTCATGTGACAAATTAATCTTGTTGTAATTCATTTTTATATTCATGAATTAGTATTAGAGAATGAGGTAAAGACAAATTCACCTCATTGAAATTCATTTTATATTCATTAGTATCCTCGTGCAATATCATTTTAGAGAATGAGGTAAATAGCTCCCTTTTCAGCTTCTCTTCATACCGCTCCTCAAATATGACCTTTAAGGAAGATGACCTTTTCAGAAATCTTGTATGCCTGCAGTGTCGAAACGCTCTATTGCCCATGAGGATCTAATGTTGCTATCAAAGTGGCAATGGCTCAGCTCGAAGAGAGTCAGAACCATACATTTAAACATATCATGTAGACCAGCCAAGGTGGTTTCATACAATGGAGGTTAATTTGCCAACATCATTGTTGGCCTTAAAGGAAACCAAAACCTTCATACTAAGTTACTTTTATTGTAAAGTTTAAGATATTTGAAAAATATCAGTGAAAATTTGAACAAAATCGGGCAAGGAATAAGGAAGTAAGAGCTTTTTTAAATGACTAGTCACTAGAGGGCGGTATTCAATTTGATGACATCATCTGTGAACAACTCTCCATGCCTTTTGTACATCAAATTTCATTGTTTTCCTTCTTTCTTGTGATTGAGATAATGTACTCCCCTGAAAGCAATATATAGAATGCAAAATGATATTCTACTTCACATGTTATGAAGTCGGATCAAGAACACAAATAAATACGAAGAAAACAAAAAGATTGTGAAATTTTATGTACAAAAGGCATGGAGAGTTGTTCACAGATGATGTCATCAAATTAAATACCGCCCTCTAGTGACTAGTCATTTAAAAATGCTCTAACTTTCTTATTCCTTGTCCGATTTTGTTCAAATTTTCACTGATTTGATTCAAATCTTTTAAACTTTACAATAAAAGTAACTTAGTATGAAGGTTTTGGTTTCCTTTAAGGCTAAAGATACGAGATGGATGTTCTCATATTACATGATTAAGGTGCCTACATATAACTACATATAATTGGGTGTGTGGTGCAATATGGTCGGAGAATGTGATGAGGGTGTGTCAACTTGTGTGTTTGCATAATATACAGGATTATTTAAAGGTGAATTAGGGCATTGTTTTATCGTACTCAGACTATTTACGATGTACATGTACAGGGTGTACAGTATGTAGTCATTTTTATTCCAAGAGATGTTTTTTTCCCCCTCAAATAAATGGAAATGTATGTAGTCATTTTTTATTCCAAGTGATGTTTATTTTTCCCCTCAAATAAATGGAAATCATTTAGTGATGTTTTCAATTCATAATGCCTTTAAAAAAGAACATCACATGTGTTCATTGTGTGCCACTCAATGGCACATGTACAGTTGCGCAAGTACATTTTTAAAAATTATTATACAAATTCTGACAAAACATTGTATGATGCAGATTATGTCTAAAATCTTTTGTGAAAAGATTAGTACGAGTTACTTTGTTTGGAGGTAGGCGATGCATATGATTTTGTAAATGCTGTAATTTTAAACCTTTTTATTTATATTGAACAATCAATGAATAGCTTGTGAAATATTAAGCTTGATTTTGCAAATATTTCCTGGACATGAAAGTTTCTGCTTTGACATCTAGTCATTTACCAAGCCTAAACTGTCAATAATCTGCGATGAACATAGTTCAGATAAGCATCATTATATCTTTAACTGGATTGTATGAAACTTTTTTTCTTCACCAATTTATGAAACTTGTTCCAGGATCACTTGATTGGCAGTCATTTTCTAACAGTTACTCAATTCTAAACCTCAACCCTGGTCCAAACACTATAGTTCTTACCCCTAATACCTCATCCACATCTCCAAATCGACTCCAAACCAAACGATTCTTGGGGTTTTGAGATGGTGTTGGTTTTGTTTGGTCTGGTGTCGGGTCTGGTGTCGGCCTGTGTCGGTGTGGTGTCGGTCTGGTGTCAGTCTGGTGTCGGTCTGGTGTTGGTCTAGTGTCGGTCTGGTGGCAGTCTGGCGTCGGTCTGGTGTTAGTCTGGTGTCGGTCTGGTGTTGGTCTGGTGTCGGTCTGGTGTCTGTCTGGCGTCGGTCTGGTGTCGGTCTGGTGGCAGTCTGGTGTCAGTCTTGTTACAACTGGTGTAGAAATTTAAAGGGCAATCCAACCCTAGTAATAAGTTGATTTGTATGAAAGCAGAAAAATAAGAGAAACAGAATGGCAAAAGTTTGAATTATCGGACCAATAAGCAAGTTTGAAGTATGAGATCACTAAGTCTATGTGAATCTCAAATCGGTAGTTCGGTCAGTGGAAAACATAAATCAACCACAAACTACAATATAAGCTCAGACACATTTTTCTGTGACAATTAATGCAAAGTCTGAAACGAATCGTGTCAAGAGTTAATATTGGAGCAGCATTTAACTTAATGGCTCTCTTTGTTTCTTTCGACACCTTCAGATCCAGCCTGATGTCGATGATCTTTAAACAAAAAAACAACCACAAACTACAATATAAGCTCAGACACATTTTTCTGTGACAATGCAAAGTCTGAAACGAATCGTGGCAAGAGTTGATATTGGATCAGCGTTTTAACTTGGCTCTCTTCTTTTCTTTTGACACCTTCAGATCCAGCCTGATGTCGATGATCTTTAAACAAAAAAAACAACCACAAACTACAATATAAGCTCAGACCAAAGAGATACCTTTGCTCAGACAGATTTTTCTGTGACAATGCAAAGTCTGAAACGAATCGTGGCAAGAGTTGATAATGGATCAGCGTTTAACTTGGCTCTCTTCGTTTCTTTTGACACCTTCAGAATCAGCCTGATGTCAATGATCTTTAAACAAAAAAACAACCACAAACTACAATATAAGCTCAGACACATTTTTCTGTGACAATGCAGAGTCTGAAACGAATCGTGGCAAGAATTAATATTGGATCAGGACTACACACGCTCAAGAAAGAAATATTATAGAGAGTCCTTTTCAGGACTTCCCAATTCCCCCTCTCTCTCACATGGTGCAACCACAAGCCTACTGTATCACCATGCAAGCCGATACTTAAAGCAGCATCTAATATTGGCTCAGCGTTTAACTTGGCTCTCTTTGTTTCTTTTGACACCCTCAGATCCAGCCTGATGTCGATGATCTTTAAACAAAAACACAACCACAAACTACAATATAAGCTCAGACCAAAGAGATACCTTTGCTCAGACAGATTTTTCTGTGACAATGCAAAGTCTGAAACGAATCGTGGCAAGAGTTGATATTGGCTCAGCGTTTAACTTGGCTCTCTTTGTTTCTTTTGACACCTTCAGATCCAGCCTGATGTCGATGATCTTTAAACAAAAAAACAAACACAAGCTACAATATAAGCTCAGACCAAAGAGATACCTTTGCTCAGACAGATTTTTCTGTGACAATGCAAAGTCTGAAATGAATCGTGGCAAGAGTTGATAATGGATCAGCGTTTAACTTGGCTCTCTTCGTTTCTTTTGACACCTTCAGAATCAGCCTGATGTCAATGATCTTTAAACAAAAAAACAACCACAAACTACAATATAAGCTCAGACACATTTTTCTGTGACAATGCAGAGTCTGAAACGAATCGTGGCAAGAATTAATATTGGATCAGGACTACACACGCTCAAGAAAGAAATATTACAGAGAGTCCTTTTCAGGACTTCCCAATTCCCCCTCTCTCTCACATGGTGCAACCACAAGCCTACTGTATATCTACATCACCATGCAAGCCGATACTTAAAGCAGCATCTAATATTGGCTCAGCGTTTAACTTGGCTCTCTTTGTTTCTTTTGACACCCTCAGATCCAGCCTGATGTCGATGATCTTTAAACAAAAACACAACCACAAACTACAATATAAGCTCAGACCAAAGAGATACCTTTGCTCAGACAGATTTTTCTGTGACAATGCAAAGTCTGAAACGAATCGTGGCAAGAGTTGATATTGGATCAGCGTTTAACTTGGCTCTCTTCTTTTCTTTTGACACCCTCAGATCCAGCCTGATGTCGATGATCTAGATAACGGAGGGGACGAAGAGGGCGATACCGACTCTGTTAAGTCTGAGATCAAGCTCGGAAAGCTACAGTTCTCGCTGGATTATGACTTCCAAGAAGGAAAGGTGAGTTGATTGTGTTGGTTTTCAATAAAGAGAAGGTTGAGTTCTGGGAAGAGGTGAAACAAAATTTGTGAGTGTTATATCACAAACATGTGGCATACAAATCAGACCTCATTTTGTAGCTGTTACTTGTCATATTTAGAATATGAAGGCATTTGAAGAGCCATGCTTTTCAGGGAACATTTTTTCTCTGGTGTTCTTCCACACTTACATAATAACAATGAAAACGCTCACAAATTAGTTTTCACCTCTCCCCAGAACATAACCTTCTCTTTATTAAAGAGGAAATGTATACCAGTACATGTATAAAGATCACCTCCAGAATTATACTGTTTCTATGAAAATCACAGAAAATTAAATTTTAAAATATAATCATACTTTGGTAGCACATTGAGATGGAATATCATCACATGTAGGGATTATTATCATTATCATTAATAAACATTAAGTTATACTATTCTTTTCTCATTCTTTCCACATCTTTCATGCTATGTGTATAATATTCTTTCCTCACTAGCTCAATGTTGGTGTCATGCAAGCATCAGGAGCTACCAGGAACATCATGGCCCTATGTCAAGGTTTACCTCATGCCAGACAATTTTTGTATTAATGCTAAATATATACCTCATTATCAAACATTGTGTTTATACTTCTCTTTTCTCATTCTTTCCACATCTTTCATGCTATGTGTATAATATTCTTTCCTCACTAGCTCAATGTTGGTGTCATGCAAGCATCGGAGCTACCAGGAACATCATGGCCCTATGTCAAGGTTTACCTCATGCCAGACAATATTATTGACTATCTTTTTATTATTCTCTCCTCATTAGCTCAATGTTGGTGTCATGCAAGCATCGGAGCTACCAGGGATGGACTTCTCTGGGACATCGGATCCCTACGTCAAGGTTTACCTCATGCCAGACAAGAAGAAGAAGTACGAAACCAAAGTCCACAGAAAGACCCTCAACCCAGTCTTCAATGAGACCTTCACATTCAAGGTAGGTGAAATACTAACACTATGAATATGACGGACAAAGAAAGAGGACAAAATATACAGTTCCTCATTCTACCCTCAACAATTGCTGTGGTAGACAAAGGAACATCCCTTCACTGCTATTATATAAAAATAAGTAGAACAGGTGAATATGCATGTGACACCTGTTCTACACATTTTTACATAATAGCAGTGAAGGGATGTTCCTTTGTCTACCACAGCAATTGTTGATGCTAGAATGAGGAACTGTTTATTTTGTCCTCTTTCTTTGTCCGTCATGTTCATAGTGTAAGTACTGTAACTTCAGGAGCTGACGATTCATGAAATTAATGAGTCGTTGAAATTTGTAAAAGTTTCATGCTGCCAAAATAATTAAATCACATTGATCACACTACAAAATGGCCGTTTTAAACTGAAAGCTCATCTTGACTGTTGAAAACACCTGCTATTGGGTAAACAACCAAATGGTGTCAAACTTCCCATGAGAACCCACTAATTAATATGGGTCTTTGAATTCTCGTCCTATACAGGTGCCATACAGTGAAGTGTCGAGTAAGACGCTGAAAATGCAGAACATTACATAAGGCATGTTGGTCATTAAACTGAAGGCTAATCCTGGTGATTGAAAACACCTATCATGGATTAACACCCAAATGGTGTCTAATTTTTCATGAGAGCCCACTAATATAGTAGAGGTGCCGTGGTCGAGTGTTTAAGTCGCCAGACTGTCGATCACAAGGTCCATTGTTCGAGACCCGCTACGGCACTATTTCCTTTGGCAAGACATTGATCTACATTTGCCACACTCAACCCAGGGGATGTAAATGGGTACCTGGCAGGAATTAATTCTTTGAAATGCTAGAGCCCCGTAATGGCAGCACAGCTAAAGCCCAAGTTTGGAAGCGCTTAGTGATTGTAATAAGCACTTTAAAAAAATGAGTATTAATGTTATATTTATTATAATATGTGTCTTTAAATTCTCGTCCTATACAGGTGCCATACAGTGAAGTGTCGAGTAAGACGCTGGTGTTCGCCATTTACGATTTTGACCGATTCTCCCGCCATGACATCATAGGGGAGGTCAAGGTCAAACTAAGCCAGGTTGACCTGGGCAGTGTCGTGGAAGAGTGGCGCGACCTCCAGAGCGCTGAGGTCCCAGGAGGAGAGGTATGCACTAAAATTTTTTTTTTTTTTTTTTTTTGTTAGCAGATGTTTCTGCATTTATTGATAAATCAAATATAAAACATTCAAATAACAATAATAGTATATAATATAATTGATTTACATAAAGAGCGACAACTTAAATACACACAAATAGGAAATGCATAATTGAAAGCTTGAAAGTATCGAGGTAAGTAAAAAATAATCAAGATAAATGCAGAGGCCAACTATCATACGCATTTGTAAAATATATCCTATACAGTGCGTCCCATAAAAAATGAAACCAAGAATTATTGATTTTTTATTTTAACTTAATCATGATTATTATTGATTAATGACACATATTTGTAAAGCTTAGATCCTCTTCTTTCATTTGATGGAACTGATATGATGCATATTTCATGCATGAGTGATTCAAATCAATGTGAACAAAGGTTACCAAAAAGTTATTTGGCGGACGGTATCTGAATTTCAAAGAGAAAATCTAATTTCTGCCCTTTCATATGACACCTCAATCAGGAAAAATGAGCGAAGAAAAATATCCTTTCTTCAAATTGATTTTAATCACTCATCCCTGAAATATGCATCATATGAAAGAGGAGGATCTAACCTTTACAAATATGTGTTATTTATTAATTATCATTGTGATTAAGTTATGATAAAACATCGATAATTTTCTTTTTTTTTTTCTTTCTGGGACACACTGTATAAGCTGCTATTTTTATGAGAGTTTTACTTTTGCACAAACACGGGATATATGTTAGGTAACAACATGCAAAAGATAGCTGGCATCTCATGTCCAGCCATGTCTTGTAAGGAGCGTTTTTTCATAAATTTTTTGCGAAAATCTGTGTGTCCCTGCCATCCATGAAAATATCTTTTGGCTTTTAATTTCATCTTCAAAATGTATAGTTTTACCTAGTTTATTTGTTCTAGACTTTGATTTTTTTCAAAGAAGGGAGAAAAAAAATCAACCCGAAACATCAAGGAATACAAAGAGAAGCATGAAATCATCTTTTTGAATGATTTTCTAAACTGTTAACATTGCACTTTTTGCTATATAAAAATTGGGTGTACTCAACAGATGGAAAAAATTATAATAAATAAACAGCAGACTACATGATACAGAAAACTTTCATCAGTTGGGGATAATGATAACATGTAGTTTTTAGCTTCTACCAACCTTAAATTTGTTATGCAAGCTTTCGTCCACTCCTGTGGACTTTCTCAAGCTAAGCGATCAGTCTGAGTCACACGTTTGCTTCGCTGCACTACCTGGTGTCCTGTGATCACTGGACCACAGATCGGTGACAATAGGTACCCAGAGTCCCTGTTTAGTGATGGCTTAATTCTCTTAATCCATATGGACTCTTTCACCTTTCTTGCCCAGAAGTTACTTTCAAAGTCTATTATGCTGAATGGGATAGGTTGCTCAATCTGAGGGCTCTTTTGTGTTCTTTTAATAGACGCTCGTTAAAGAGTTCTGCCAGTTTCCCCAACATATGAATTGTCACAGTCTGTGCACGTAATCTTGTACACAATACCTGCCTTTTCCTCTCTTGGGATTTTGTCTTTTGGGTGGACCAACCTACATGTACTTCTTAGTGTGTTAGGGCTTTTAAAGGCGACACTGATGTCCTTGTCTTGGAAGCAGACTACATGTAGCACTCTGTATTGAAATTGATCATTTATTTTTGCTATGAATTGCAATGCCCAGTTGGTGAGTGGATTATGCATGGTAGCTTTACATGTTGTATTACTTAGTAGAATCAGAATAATGATTTTAAAGGTATAGACCAGTTTTGGAAACGCCCCCCCTCTCAAAAAATTAAATCGAAGCTCTTATTAATGTACCAATAATGTGAACAAATATGTTTTGACTAATACGTGATGATACAAAGTTTGCCGGGAAACTTCCTACTAATTGATATATTTGGTAAATTATTATATCTATCAGGACTGGATACATTTGTATAGCATTCGGCATGTTTATTTGTATATTTTTGATATCATAGCTGACAGTATTTGTTCCTTTTGTTTACAGGGCAAGTCAGAGCTGGGAGACATTTGTTTCTCCTTGCGTTACGTCCCCACCGCAGGCAAGCTGACTGTGGTCATCTTAGAGGCCAAGAACCTCAAGAAAATGGACGTCGGTGGACTATCAGGTTGGTTCAGAGAGAGAGAGAGAGAAAGACTGAGAGAGATAGAGAGAGAGAGAAAGAGAGGCAGAGAGAGAGAGAGAGAGGAAGACAGAGAGAGAGGAGGAGAGAGAGACGGAAAGACACAAGAGACAGAGAGACGGACAGAGAGAGAGAGAGAGAGAGGAAGACAGAGAGAGAAGGAGAGAGAGAGAGAGAGAGACGGAAAGACACAAGAGAAAGAAAGACAGACAGACAGGCAGAGAGAGTGAGAGGAAGACAGAGAGAGAGAGGGGAGAACAAGAGAGAGAGGGGGGGGGGGGGGAGAGGGAGAGAGAGAGAGAGAGAAGGTTGGGTACTGTAAAAGAGGGAGCTAGAGAAAATGTTTTTGATTGTTGGTGTGAGAGAGAGAGGGATAGGTTTATGAAGGGGGAAAAGTGAGACACAGTGAGACAGATGTATGGAGGAAGGGCTGCTAGGTAGACAGACCCATGTACAGAGAATGAGAGAAGGAAAGAAAGAAGGAGAGAGAGAGGGCGTGCAAAGGGAGATACAGACAGACATACAGACAGTGATTGAAACTCGGTACATAATTTACCAAGATGATATCGATTCCTTCAGTCTTTCTAAACATCTCGGTAGACCGGCGATTCCAGTCGGAGAACAAATTATTGTATACCCTCTTATCGATTGCCATTAATCAAGTTAACCGCATTAATGCTGGTTATATGAAAGAGCACTATGATAATCGCTTTTGTCTGCGTTCGTTGGTGGCGAGATTAAAGCTCCACAAGATGGGGATACGGTTGTGCAATGCACATGCAATTTCACAGAGGATGATGGTGGTGGTCGTGATGATGATGAAGAAGATGATGATGATGATGATGATGATGATGATGATGGTAACAGTTTTGATTATGATGATGATAATGTGATGATGGTGATATGCTGTGATGATAATGATGATGATACGATGAAGATGATGATGATGATATGGTGATTATGATCATGATATGATGATGATGATCGTAATGATGATGACATGATGATGATAATGATATGATGATAAGATGATGATGATGATGATGATGATGATGATGAGGATGATGATAATGATAATAGTGGTGGTGATGATGATCTTGATGATGATGATGATGGTGATGATGATGATCTTGATGATGAAGATGATGATGACAGTGATTATGATAATGATGATGAGGATAATAGTGGTGTGAGGAGGATAATGATGGAGACCATGACAAGGATGATCAAAACAATAACCTTACTCCTCTTCCACTTCTCATATTCTTTTTTTTTCCATCACCAGATCCATATGTGAAGATCTCCCTCTACATGAACAACAAGAGGATGAAGAAAAAGAAGACCACCATTAAGAAGAGGACACTGAATCCTTACTACAACGAATCCTTTGGCTTTGAGGTGCCATTCGAACAGATTCAGGCAAGTACACCATCCCTTTGCTATCGGTCTCTGTACAGGGGGGTGTTTCATAAAATTGTGCGTAAAGTTATGAATGACTTTACAAATGATTTGAATATGAAGAGCCGAATGGGATGCCCAAAGTTTTTCCTTACATTTTAACAAGGTGTGACTGTATTTCTCATAATCTCAATTAAATTGTAGCCCAAAATACACTTTGCATTAAACTGTTTTGTTAGTAATGTTAGGGCTAATCTATATCTGCATATTTCAACTTTAGCTTATATGTAATTAAAAGGATTTGAGAATCCCATTTAGCTCTTCATATTCAAGTCATTTGTAAAGTCATGCGTAACTTTACGCACAGCTTTATGAAACTCCCCCTGGGGCATTGCTAGACCACTTTGAAATTAAGGGGGGGGGGGGTGTTGGACCCAATTTACTTTCAACGTAAATCAGATTTTTGTGTTTGCCAGCAAGATAATAGGGTCACGGTCTTGTGGCATCGTTTCTCAAAATATAAAGTACAAGTTCCCCTACATTTAGTTACACGTGTGAAACAAGATTAAGATGATTTAAATGGATTGCTGACGTACTGGAAAGGATGCCGTGATTTCCAAAGTTGCCGATAGATGTGCACATTTTCCCCTTCCCCCACCTCTAGCAACACTATTGTCTGTGTAGAGATGCCATGGTCTAGCAGTTATGTCCCCAGATTATGGATCTTTAGGCACTAGATTCAAATCCCTGCCAGTGTACAAACATCCTATGGCAAGGCATCCATCTACCTTTTGGCTATCTTAGAAACAATTATTATCACGATTGTAATTACTTATTACTCATTATATTTCATTCAAGATTGTGTTTTTCGCTGCTCCTTTTCCCCCTTACAGAAAGTAACGTTGGTGGTGACTGTAGTGGACTATGATCGCATGGGCAGCAGCGAACCTATCGGGAAAGTAGTACTTGGATGCAATGCCACAGGGGCGGGACTCCGTCACTGGAGCGACATGCTGGCGTCGCCACGGCGACCAATCGCCCAATGGCATACACTCCAAGAACCCGAGGAAGGGAAATAAGTAGACAAAAATTACAACAAAAGCTAATTCAAATGATCAGTTAAGAGTAAAGAATGATTTTATCTAAGTGATTGAAAATATTTAACGAGCCCTGTGAGAGGGATTTTGGATTTTATGATTAATCATTAATTTTGGAAACAAAGAGGACCATTACCAATGAATTTGTACACACCTATGATATTGTATTCATATGACACACACCTGTGTGAATTGTGTACTGTTACAATAACTCTGAATCAACGCGCATTATGCATCTTTGGGTATCAAAAAAGGAGAGCGATAAATCCACACCCATTCCGCATTGGTTCGGAAGTAACATCAAATTCATATGGCATTATCGAGGAGCAGTTATAATATCACAATCTATCGTGCTGATTTTGCCACCGTTCGGTCCGTTCTCGGTATTGGTTCTCTTTGTTATTAAACCGCGTACCAGATCTGAAATGATCGTGCGTTTTCAGCGCGAGATTTTCGGAACTGGTCCGCAAGGGTTTCAAATCGAGTTTGAATGAAAATAAACTTATATAAAGCCTGTAAGGAAAGCCTAGCTGCCTACGCCATTGTATTTGCTCAAGTCAGAAATCTGCGAGATTTCAAAGCAATTTTTATTCTATGTTTTATCTGTTTGATGTTTCTTTTGGTTGAGCCCACCCTATTTTAATTCATGTAGGGGAGAGAGTGCAGATTCGAATCCCCTTTGTGGGTTGGTATGGGAGGTGCTCAATTTTAGCATGCAGTTTATTTAGTAAATCTTTAGGCTGGTTTTCATCTGTGTAAATGCTTCAGAGCCGTTCACATACGGCAGAGTAGAAGTCTAATCTTGTATTCTCCTTCTACATACACTCAGTCATGCTTTGCTCCGCTTCTGTTGATAACAGCTTTTTCAAACCAAAGCCACCTATAATGATGTAGACAAGAACGAAAGCTTGCGAGGAGAGGAATATCGCGATACCACCGCTCCAATTTCATCAAAGAAAAGCCAGCCTAAAGATTTTAAACTTTTAATCAGTACCTCAGTTTCTGTTTTATGTTTTGATGTATTTATTTTGCTTGGTATACATCACGCCGAAGCACAGCGGAGCTCGAAAGAATGCACTTTGCTTTGCTTCGGTTTGATTGATTTTATACAAAAAGGAAACAGAATAAATGGTGTGAAAATCGATGATCGCAGAGCCTGAGTCCAGCCAGCTTCTGCGATCTCTTTCATACCGGTGACCCTTACCCCACCCCGCCCCTTCTCCTTACCCTTCCTTAAATGTGATAGCTGATTAGTGACCCCTACCCCTCACCCCCTTGCCTCTTTTTCACCCATTAATCCTTTGTTTCGTTAGCGCGTTTTTAAGTTCAGTGGGGAACGGATAAATTCTTCAGTGTGTCTGCTGAACCGTGGATACCTGTGAGTGTGAACTAGTCTTTTGTCAAATAGGAACGCAACACAGAAAACAACCGGATCTCGCAGGGTTGGCATCTCTTTAACCACATCAACAGATGCACGGGTTTAATACTCCTGTATTACTACAGGATAACATTCGATCTAATAAACTTCCATTTGTTTTCCATGAATTTTATATGATGAAAGCTGCTGCTATCTCTCTTGATGATAGCATCTGGAGCACATTTCATTTGAACAAAAAACTGTTCTTGTAAAAAAAACGTAAGGATTAAACAGAATCATTTGCAATTCTGATTTATGATACTATGGAGAAGAATCTCTGCCATCAACAGTACAAAATAAGATGAAATACCAGTGCAATTCAATGATGATGATGAGAGGACAATTCATTTTACTGGGATCCGGTTGTTTAGTAAACGTTCAGTCATCCTTTCTTCCTCCCCCACCTTCCCCGAGTTTTCTCGCTAAAACTCTTAACAAAGGGTTTCTGCTACAGCAACAGATAAAGATGAAATGACGCAAAGATTGTCAGACTTAATGGACTTTCTATGTTAATGGGATGTTGGCGGTCTAATACCTCTTTTGGAAGAATAAAAACATCAATGAATTATTTGTGCTGCCTCAACATTCATTCCCTGCTTGTCCTGAAAGAAACAACAGGCAAATTATGGACTGTTTGAAAAATAGGTTTGGAAAACATGTGAGGGTTACCAATGACCTTTAAGCAGAATATCATTATTTGGGGGTCATGAAACAAAAATGCGATGGGTTCATTTTATACTTGTAAACATCACAATCTTTGTTGTAGCAGAATCTTTAAAAATGTAACGATACAATGTATTTGCGCTCAATTACTCAATGAGGTACAATTGATTTTTTGGCAGCGTTTAAAGGAGATTAATTTTTATCGTTTGCAAATTAATTGAAAGATTGACATCAACTTCAAGCCTTCAACGTATCTCCAGTACCCCCCCCCCCCCCCCCTACCATACCCCTGGAGATTGAGTTGAGGGCGGGTTGGTTTAAAACTGGTTTTGAGCATAGGCCAAGAGGAGTTAGAAAAAGAAAGAGGCTAAGAGATATCATCTATCCTTGGCTTATGCTGAAAAAAGTTTTTTTTAAAGAAATTCATGAAATGAATAAATTTTTCAAATACTTAATCATGGGAGAAGCTTGTATTAAAGCAGCTTAAAAAGCAGCTTTACAAACATTTTTAAAAGTGGTTTTGCCCCACCCCTCTCATTAAACAAATTTGAAAGAGGCTTTAGAGGTGCAAGCTTGCCATATATATATATATATATACTATTAATAATACGTGTGCTGGGACTGGGAAGTTGACTTTTTATGTCAGCATAATTCGGTGTACCCATCAAGTTTTGCCCCAATGTTCTAACAGCTAACTTAAGTAACCAATATATATTCGCTGGATCTAATAGTGTTTAATCTGCTCTTTTATTTGAAGATAAAAGATGTATGAATGAAATTCACATGATGGTATTGTGAACTGAGAAGAAAAAAAGAGAATTGTGCATATTTTGCCATGCCAAACTATATTTATTGTTAGGGAAAAAGTAAATACATGTAATTAACCAGTTCTGTCTCTTTTGTAAATACGTCTTTACCATGAAGTCTATCATATATATTTATTGACAATTTTTAATTAGTGAATGGAATATAATCGTATATCATTACCTACACTTGTGTTACTCCAGACATAATGTGTATGGGTACTTTACGCTAGGAATTAAATCATTTTCGTCGTCATGAGTTGTATAGCATTTAGCAATGCAATATGATTTGTTTACTCTCGATTTCAAATGAAAGAGTACCGACTGATATGTACTTGTACGATGTATGTACGAATCCTAAGGCCGTGCTACTTATTAAGAGCCCTGTTTGCATTTCATGGTATAAAAATGCTATAGGGAAAAGATGTAGACTGCAATAAAAAAGAAAATGTATGTATGGTATAGTTCTCGATCTAAATGAATTTGTGCTATTGTTACGTGAATCATAATCTTGCGCTTTAAAATGGCATCCAGGCATCCAGGCATTGGCTAGACACAATGAAAATGGTACTTAAAGGATACAAAGTCATAGACTTACATGTACTTGTTACATTTCTAAATAATGAAAGCATTTTGGATATGGTTTTCACTTAAACTCCAGTTTTATTTTAAAAATGGATAAAGTTCTGTGTGTTTATAAGATTGAGATTATATCAGGAATGATATGTTAAAGAAACATCCCTTTTTTCTCTACAGTGACCATTCTCTTTCAGGTGAGGCGTTATGAAATCTGTTAACTGTAAATTAGTACTTACGCTGATAATCTTACAGTCAAGCACAAATTCTGTATTTTTCATTACAATGTGAAAGATATTCACTTCAACACTGTCATATTACAGTAATATTTAAACAGTCGACTATTTAGCTTTAAGGTATTCAGGTTAGACTATTTATTTATTATCAATTATAATATGAAAGATTTTCACTGAAACACTGACATATTAAGGTCATATTCAAATGGTCACGTAAAAGTTATCCAGGGAAGACTATTTATTTAATGTATTCAAAATTATCTAATGTTTATCATACCAATCTTATTATTCTCATACGGTATTACGTGTACAAACAAAACATGCCACACAGAACATTTTTTAACATAGACACAACACGAACAATGTTTACATTTTATCAGTTGTATAAAGTCTCTAATTTCCTAATCTTATTCAATTCTATTTGATTCAAAGTACTTTTCTTATCTTTTCAACAAGGATAACAAGTAGGGACGGATATTCAGGGAGAATTAACAGTTGATGTGAAATGATTGCAATGTGCAATGTTAGAGCTTTGTTTGAAGCAAATAAAAAATTGCCAAAAGCTTTCATTTTGCAGTCTCACCTGCTTGTAAAAATAATGGTGGGAAGTATATAGCATACCAGAGCTGATGTGCTGGCAGTGACGTTCATCTACTCAATGGTCCTATACTAACATTAACAAAAACACCTCTAAAAGATAATGTATTAGGAGCCAGAGCATATAACACTGAGTTCCTATAGGAAATATGTTCATTCAGATGGTCATATCTCAGCCAATACTTAACATATTCAATTGGTTTTCGACATTTGGACATTATTTTTGATGCTCTTTCGGAAAACGAAGAAATAATTGAGAAATTCTAAAAATAGATTTGTATGACGATTGTTGATATGAAGATAAGGTTCATTTCCTAATACATGAGATTGGATCCAAGTCTGTGAAGAAATCCTCTTGTTTGACTGGGCAGTAATTTCTAGATAAAATTGTCCCTGTGTGTAATTGCAAATAATGTAGATATTGGATGAGTTTGTGTGTGGTTACCCAGTGTTATTTAGTGCAAATTTAGGAGGAGAAACTATTTGATCGATACAAGAAACCATATTAAGCCCACATTGTTTATTAAAGCAATATAATTTAGGCTTATGATTATGATATTCCAAGTCACTGCATATTAATACATTCCTAATGTTAATTCATTCAAGAAGCAAAGCATAGGTTGCTTTATATTGTCCTTGTTCATTGTTGAAAGGGCATTGGTGTTGATTTAAAAATGGGAAGAAAATGTAAGAAAGGAAACATACCAAAAAATAGTGTTTAATGGAAAATAATAAATAATAAGTAAAGAAAAATGGATGATTGAGGAAAGTGTCAAATGCTTGAAATGTTCACACATTGCATTATCTTTTGATACTCTACAAAATTGTCCATCGAATTGCATGGCTGTGTGTCAGGTATGAATTTATTCTCCCAGTATCTCTATTTGGAATGGGAAGAAAAAAAACATCTAGTTTTAAAGTGGTAAATTATTTCATGTTGTTGCACTAGCTAGCTGATGTTTGTTATCGAGATGTTATCGGTATGCGTTTGGAAAGTGAAATTTTGAGCCTTTAGGATGGTAGTCTTACCCAGGACATATGTAGAACATCCCCAGCCATTGGTATTTATCCCATGTATAGACATTGATGTTGTGTTTTTTTAATGACTCTCAAGAAAATATAAATTTTTGTGTACCGGTATGTAGAATAGTGGATAACATTATAAAGAAGATACTTTGGTCTGAAATACGAAGGAATGCCGACTTTTGAGTAGGAAAATAGATTTGTGCTTCAGGAATTTCTAATCATTGGTAGCTCAATATTTCAGTTTATTTTGGGGCGGTGAACTTAAAACTTGTCAGGATCATCATTTTTCATTTTTAAAAGAAATCTTAATCTATGTTATTACAGATAACAAATTATGCTCTTTAGCCTTTCGAAATTAACAAGTATCCAAAAGGGTAATACAGTCTTCTTACAATCCAAACATTGACCAACATATCTTTCAAGGTTACTTTAGATGTGCACAAGTTGAATAAATATTAATACACCACAAACCTGTTCAAATGGAGTCAATCATACTCTTTGTTCTACTTACATTCCAAATTGTATTTGTCATAGAAGCTTTTTCTTTCAGCAGCAAACCTACTTTAAGAACAGAAGTATTCATTTTTTTCTTTTGATGAAAATAGGATACCTATTTCTTAACATCTATCAGAAGGAAGGTTTTGTATACTTGCTACAAACCAGAAATATACAAGCTTGGATACAGAGATACTATTTTCTTGCATTGTTATGCTTTTAGTGCTGCTTGGATTAACTTGCTTAAGTGATAAATCCTTGATTGTTGTGGCTCCGAAGTAGTATCAAATTGGCAACATAACGCAGCATTTACTTAATATTTTCAGGAAATCGAGCACAGTCTGTTGTATTCATTGATTTGATTATTTATGTTTCTTTGAAGTACTGTAGATGTGTAGTCATCGAGATAAACCAAAGTGAAAAATGTATCTTAAAAGCTTATAATGTAATTGTTTCTGATTCTCTTTCCATCCATAATAGCTGTATAGAGAAGGAACAATAGCTAACATTCCTTATTTTTCAGAATCTAAATGGTGGCATTGTGAAATATTGTATCTATAGTACTACTTCTATATATTATATCATTCTTCATGTGTTCTCGAAGTTTATTGTGTATTTATGAAAGAAAGGAACCAAAATTTTATCAGAGAGGTGTTTGTAGAATGGTACATTTGTACAAACGGATTCTGTATTCGTTGTCTCCCCTCAGCTTTCACGTGCATAGGTGTACATTACTGGCTGTGTAAATAGCCTCCATAGGTTGAAAGAATAAATGTGTGCAATTGTCCTTGTATATGTCACAGTGAAAAAAATATATGAATTGTGACCCTGTGTATTTTTATTTGTGTACTAAACGTTAAGTCATTTGCCAAGTAAGGCAAGTGAAAAGAAGGAGACAAAAAAAAAAGAGTTGGTGGTAAATTTCATTTTGAAGAGATGATGAGAGAGAGAAAGAGAGAGAGAGGAGAGATGGAGAGGGGATAGGGAGAGAGAGGAAGAGAGAGAGAGAGAGAGAGAGAGAGGAGAGGAAGCAATAAAGCAGAGAGTGAAAAGATATGGCCAAGAGGGAGGAAGAGAGATATTAGAGACAGCAAGAAAATGGAGAGAAGGGAGGGAGAGGGAGAGATAGATGTAAAGATGGAGAAATAGAGAGAGATGGAGACATATTGGAGAGAGCGAGAGATGGAGACATTAGAGAAAACAAGAAAGGGGGAGAATGAAAAGAGAGGAGGGAGAAAGGGGGAAGATAGATGTAGAGACGGAGAAATGGAGAAAAGGAGACATATTAGAGAAAGCAAGAAAGGGGGAGGAGATCTAGAGATGAATGTAGAGAGAGGGAGAGAGAGAGAGAGATATATAGGATAGAAAGTAAGGGAGGGGAGAGACTGAAAAGAGAGAGGTCTTAGAGGAGGTAGAGAGAGAGAGATCATCCAGAGAATAAGATAGGCCGAGAAAGGTTGGGACTATAGCTGGAAACAAGTGGAAAAGAGAGACAGAACAATAAGAGTGATTCAGAGATCGGTGGAAAGCCATTTAATAATTTAGGGGAAACCGAGAGGTTTAACAATGGACAGAGATTTTAAATGGATATATATTTACATGTCAAGATAATAAAGACGTGTATATCGACCCCCCCCCCCCACAAAAAAAAAGAAAAAAAAGAAAGATAAATAAATAAATAAAGAAGAGGATGCCATATGTGAAATGGATAACGATCGGGAGATCCTATTAAGTATAATATCAAAGGTTAAGGCCAATTCTTTTTAAAAATGCACTTAGGGTGGGTAAGTCGATCTGAGTCTTCGCCCCAACCACACCCCTGGCCTCCCCTCCCATTAAAAAAGAGGTCTCAGCCACCATATTTTGACTAAAATGTTGCTAACACTAGGTGGCGCTATATCAATTAGGGGAACACGAAAGCGATGGTTATGCATAGTGATTCCTTACATCTCCCTGCTTCTACATTTGTTAAAATCCATGGTCCAGTCTCGATCTTATTTTTGCTTTTGTTCCTTCTCGTTTGAATCTTCAACTAGCTTTTTATAATTTTAAACTATACTTTAGAATAAATCTTCCGAAATTATCCTTCACCCAACTCATTTTTCTCTCCCCCTTTTCCGGTACTACAAACTTACATTTTTTCCTACCCTATATCTCTGTCGAGAATGCAAAGAAACGCTAGCTGGGCCATAATAAAACAGAATTATGGAACAAAAACAAAATTAACAACCACAACAACAAAAGAAAAACATGCTATTCAGCTAACTTATATCGAAGTTTATCTTTGTTTATCTGTTTTATTATTCTTCAGTTCATCCCTGGCCCTCAATATAAGGCAACAATAACTAACTTTCTATACCACAATTATGTATGCAAATCTGTTTATTGTGACGTAAGGGCGAGCCCTCCACTTTCTAGCCAATCAGCGATGGGAATGACGTGATGTAACCATTGACCTCAACCAAGGGTTCGTGAAAATAAGGTCAAAGTGTGACTCGTGTGTAACGTGTTACACGTATGGTAAGGTTCTCACTAGCTCTGAATGATATATACGTACGCGGATTTATGCAAGAATACTACTCTACTACACTTGTTGTGATTTCGATCTCCGAACCTGACGTAGTACTGCAGTTCTCTTTCCCATAAATACTTCTCCCTAGTAGTAAATCAAAATCTTAAAATATGGCCAGCAGAGACAAGGCAGCTAGGCAGCTCGAAGATCATTGTACTGCCCAAAAGGTATTTATTTACGTGTATTTTTGTTCTCACCAATTTATATTCTAAGTCCGTCGATTTCTCATGTTTTGGCTCTGCATGTCGCCTCTGGCTGCGGCGCGGTGGGGTGGGCAGCGCGCCAGGAATAGTGGCTGGATTGAAGCGGAATCAGACCGGGGCTGAGCTGAGGCAGTGCCAGGTCTTCGCACTCGATCGGACATAAATTCAATCTCGCTCGATCGCGTTACCAAATAAAATGCAATGTCGACAGATTTATTGACTTGTTAACAAATTAACATATTTTTCATCGTTAGATCTAAATATACATGTACTAAAAATGTAGACCTACTAGGCCTATGCAGATGTTGTCAAAGGTGCTTAGAGCCTTTAGTTGTAGCTTGTGGAGTGTGGACAATACCAATGTAATGATGTATGTTTGTTTGTTTTGTAAATTGTACTAAAGTATATTGTATATTGTGAAGCATGACGAGACTACTGTACGTGTATTTCCTGTGGCATGATTGGGGGCCAATTGGTTATAATACGACTACAGACGACTAAGGACGACGCGACTGCAGTATTCACTTGCGTGCAACAAATGCGAAACCGAAGCGTGAGGAGAATTTCGGCCTGTTTCACGAACACGACACTAGCGCGCCCTGACCGTTAATCGACTTTACTTGTAGTTTGTCAATAAGAAGTCGTAGATGGCGTTAACCCGGGGGCCGTTTCTCGAAACCAACTCCATGACAGTCATATCTTTGTCGGCGACCTACGGAGATGTCATGAAGTGGATAAACCATTTCACGAAGCCATGACAGACATGTTATCGATTTATCGCGATACTAGCAGCTCAAGAACATAGTCTTTGTCACGATCCATTTGATTTATCAAGAATAACCCAAAACAAGTTTTGGGGCTAAAATTGTTCAAAAAGAAATGTATACATATAAATTCTCCTAAAATAAATAATAAATACTTGTCATTATCAAATGTAGATCATCAAACGATTTGCATATTTCTGTAAAGATTCTTAAATTGAAGAAAAATCGGTGAGTGTTTTTTTGTTGACAGTCGAATGAAAAGTTAGTTGAAGGATACCATAATGTGATAGTTTATCAATACGTACTTCTTTGTTTATTGTGACGAGGAATTTTAGGCAAAATACGTTTTCTCAGCCAGTTTTTATTCTAGAGTCTCATAAATACTTGTTATATAATTGATTTGATATTGAAAATATAATTTGGAAGAAGTAATTAGAGAGGGAATAATAATAATGCACATAGGCCCCAAAGGTATGACGGTATCCTAAGAAAGACTATGGATCAACTATGGAAAACGGTGTGTAACATTCTTATCTCTCTTATTTATATGTTATAGTTTAATTATTTGTGACTTAATGTTTATATTCAGCTTTTTAAAATGTCTGTATAATTTGTATTATCACTTTTTTACATTTACATTTCGCATCCCAGAGAATTACGTACCGAACTCGTCTATATTTTTCTCAAAATGGAATAGCAACAAACTGACTTGTGATGGCGCTTTACAGCAATTAAAAAGATATGACGGTTCGGAGCAGTGACAACTCATTGTCGCGGAAGTTGTCGCTCATCTTGGCAAAGACGGCTTCGTGAAACACTTACATGTAGCTGACAAGTTGCGTAACAGTGGCGAGATGTCGTTGATCTTGTAGTTATGACGGTTTCGAGAAACGGCCCCCCGTACTCTAACTGCAACTGTGTATTAAGTATTGTAGTCTAATTAATTTGAATCTAACTGACAGATCTAGTAGGAGTAATAATCTGTTAAATATATGCACTTTACTTCAAGTTCAATAGACCCTAGTACTAGTTTTAGAGTTTGAAATATAATTCTGTTATAATCTCTGTCTAATTTGTTACGCTGCTTGCTTTATCTCATAGTCATACAACATAGAACCCAACACATTCACCTGGCAATCACATGGAAGATAAATTCATCAGTATTGGATTTAATAATTTCAAAGAAAACTGAATTTGAACCCCCTGGTCATACTATCACTCTCTCTCCCTCCCTCTCTCCCTCCCAAGATTCAAGTTTTACTTTCCATGAATAATAATAATATATAAATTTATTTCCCATTGGTGTACATCGATAGGAAAATTAGGCATTATAATGTAGGAATCCTGAATCTTGTTCTAACATTATATTTCAACAAATATTTTTTTTTTTTTAAATGCACCTGTTCCAGAGTCAATCTTTGGAATAAACTCAAAAGCAAAATGGAACACTAACTGTATGTTAAACAAGCAAATATCAAAATCATGTCTAGTATATGCAAAGTTCATGATAATTTTGAAGGCAGACCTAGTAAGATTAAACATGCACTATGGCCAGTCAATAGCTTGTGGTACATTTATTGAAATTACCATGATTGTCACGCCATAATTCTCCTGACACTCCAACATTACCCCAGTCATGGCCCAACCAGGAGCTACATACATTTATGTAGTGTTTTGGCATATATATGCAGTTTGTCAGGCTACCCCTTAAAGGTAAAGACCAGTATTGGAAACGTCCCAATTTCAAAAAATGAAATGGCAGCTCGTATTACCAATCATGTGAAAGGATATGTTTTGACTAATACATGATGATACAAATTTTGCCGGGAAACCGCCTACTAATTGATATATTTGGTAAATTAGTTTATCTACATGGTCTGTGAGAGATAAACGCACGTGTCGCGCACATATGCGTATATAGTCCCATATACATCTTTCTGTGTACAGTGCTTGTAACTTTACGAAGACTGGGACAAATTTCTTATCATTTTGATGATTCCAGAACCTTGCAGTACACACCAATACTTACATGTACATATGCTAGATGATCAACCCTTTCTGATCAATTCCACAACGTTTCTTTCACAATTCAATCGCATGACCATAACTGGTCTTTATTTTTTATGTGGAATTCAGAGCATTCTGGATCAAAAGATGAAAAATAGAAGGTGACACTAGTCTACTATTGGGTGACCGTGAACCTTTGCCTACTCAAACTGATGGTCATGTATCGGGTCACTGGGACTGAGAGAATTCAATAGTCAACTGGTTAATAATTAAAGGAAAATAATTGTGAAAATCAACTCATTTTAGGAAAACATGTTTACATTTAATGAAAGAAAAAGGAAATCACACTTTATGCTTGTTCCCTGGCAGCAGCAATTTGTTAGCTGCCTACGAGACCATTACAGCTACATGTACATGTACATGTATGTATTGTCAATGGCAGTTTTATTATTGTCCTTCTGCAAATTATATTTGCATGAAAGGAAATGAAATATTGATATGCAAGTACACGAATCCATATTGCAATTGATGCAATTGAACTTTGGAATTTGGAATATATTGTTAGTGGTGTGCTTTCAGCCTTGTCAAGATTTTGATGATCGTTATCTATCTGTCCTATTGTTTGTTATTTGTGCTTGTATTTTATGAGCCATTGGTTTTGTTATAGAGAAGGCTAAGTTCACATAACGATGGAAAATGATAAAGTGAGCTTTCTCATTCCTTCTATGTCAGTTTGACACGGCACTAGTGTCCTTTAGCAAGGCATCAATCTACATTTGCCACTCAAAACCCAAGAGAGAAATGGGTACCCGGTAAGATGACAAAAGCATAAAAGTAATTGCCTAGTATGCCCTTGCGGTGACCATATGATAGGAATAGTGGAATAGTCCCCAGGGAGTGGAGATGGTGCACAACTGCACATTGATCGTGAATGAATCCAGTGATTGGGGTAATAATATCTTTTAAAGTGCTTAGAGACGGTTTTTCATATTAAGCGCTATATAAATCCAGAAAATGTCTCCTGAAAAGGAGTTACTTTAAAATAACCTAAACAAATATATATGAGAAGGAATAGCTGAAAGTTTGGTCCAACATCTGTCTATAGCTAGTCCCATATTATATACTGGTACCTATTCTTGTGTGCAGTGCTTGACTACATGTGATCTTCAGCAAGATTACATTGTACAATGTAGGTCCATTTCTTCCCTTTTTATCATTCCGAAACTTCACATTACACAGTGACATGTATCAATTTGTAAATCAACCTTTTCCAATTGCTTCTTTAAACAGCTTATAATTTCACAATGCAATTGCAATACAAGTACTTTTAATGCAGAGGCTTTCCAAAAACGAAACTCTGAATTGATTTATAAGTGAAATTGATGACAAGTTTTGTATGCATCCTTAAATTTCTTTTAGAACTTTCCCTTTCATTTCCTTGTGGTATTAAAAACAAAAATGATATGAAAGAAACCAGTAAATATACATGTATTAGGAAATGACTTTTAATTGGCCATTTATGGTATTATGACAAGCATTTTTATGGCAAGAAACTTTCAGGAATTACAACAGTATTCAGTTTATGTATATCATTGTTTGTTAATGATTTTGCCACATGAAACTTCAAAACACTCAAACTTGGATCACGTGTTGTTGGGAATTTCTTGACAGTACACTTGCTTAAAAGGAAAGTTTTAATAAAAGCAAATAAACCATTTGCATTTTGCAGTGATTATATTTAGGGTAATTGTCCGATCAAAAAATTTCTCCTTGGGGAAAATACTATATTTCTTAAAGTACGGGGCAAAAGGGAAGGTACCTCTCTATATTACATTGCAGACTTGCCAATTTGTGTTTGATTAAACACAATTTTAAAAAATAGTTTGAAGAAAACTTGTTTATTAAATTAAAAGTGTGAATGAAAAATAATGAGAAATTGCCAATTTACACATGAATTAGTGATCATGAATTCCACTTATATTTAGAGATTTTAATGATTGCTTTCGATTAAATCGCTCTTATTTATGAACGACACAATGTATTGCAACAAAAAAACTGGGCTCATATTTTCAAGTGATTCTTGCTCTCTGTAATTCACTGCACTCTGGATCAAAAGATAAAAGTAAAACGTCACCAAAAGGAGACACTGTACTGCAATGGTTTAACCAATTTCCCCCTAGAGGATTTGAAGCAGGTGGAAATTGGATGCGACACTACTTGGCCCGGTGGTTTCTTAATAGCGGAATTACAAGGTCAATATCGGTGTCCCGGCACCTTTGCTCAGAGCGGATTGATGGGTGATTCACGGTGTAACGGAATCCAGCGTGTCAGAAGAGCAATATCCTGTGTTTACAGAGCCACATGGGTCCCACTAGAAACAAGAACCAAGTACATGTACCTACATGTACATGTACGTGTAGGCCTACACATATAAGTAGGACAAGGCAAAGGATCGGATCCCAGTTAATTGAAAAAATACTTGTTTTCAATGTTTTATTTTGTTTTTGTTTGTGTTTGTTTGTTATACAAGAGCTCTTTAATACCAGACTTTAATATCCTGTGTTTACAGAGCCACATGGGTGCCACTAGAAACAAGAACCAAGTACCTACAGTGTACGTGTAGGCCTACACGTACGTAGGACAAGGCAAAGGATCGGATCCCAAATAATTGAGAAAATACTTGTTTTCAATGTTTTGTTTTTTGTTTTTGTTTGTTCGTTTTACAAGAGGTTTTAACAGACTTTCTATAGAATATGTGTGAATCCAAAAGCAAACAATGTTTGATTGTTGGCTTGTTTGTGTTGTTATTTTGGGGGGTTTTGTTGTTGTTATAGATTTACCTACATTGTAACCTACATTCTGGAAGTATAATCAAACTTTATCTTGGAATGTACTCTGTCTATAAATATCTCTACATTATTTCTTCTTTCAATTTTTTTCTTCCTGTGAGGTCTGGATTGGAACTTCTACAATAAACATTGACAATCATGATGCCCCTGTTTTAGTTTTGAAATTGACATGAAGGTTGTCCAGACTTAAGCGTTATATACTTCATATTAGTTTTGAGAAAAACCCCATTTCAAAAGGATGGATATTTTTGGACCACTCTATCCTAATGATCACCCTTCCCTTTTAATTGTCACAGATTTAGACTGGCAGAATTTAAAAACTTGATTCCTGTGCATGTACATGTACTTGTACACCAGTCAATAAAAGTGATATGTGAACAGCATATAGGCCGAATTTAAAGAGGGTTACCCGACAAGTCCTGAGGACCTTCTAAATTTGTCTTTAAAAAAAGAAAGAATATCTTATAAAAACTACATGTACAGATTCATCAAAACTTTCAAAAAGAAAAGATCAAAGTATATACATGTTGTGTTTTTGTTACCCCCCCCCCCCTCCCCAAAGAAAGAAGAGAAATGAAAAATGAAAAAGTTTGTGGGCTTCAGGGTGAATTTTACAATCAATATCTATGTAGACACGTAGGCCCCCAGTAATAATAATGTACAATGCATGGCACAGAGGAGCATGCTTGTAGTCACATTCATAATGTTAATAGAGAATTGCATGTACCTACATGAAGTTGGAGTTTATAGTGATATTCTAGTCTTGTCAGGGATACTCCCCTCCCAAGTTTTCCATGATTCATCAGAAAATATCCGCAGGAAACCTCCATCATCTGTCTCCAGCAAGTGCCATCGCAATACCTGAGTCCGTTTCCCCTTTTACCCCCTATACCTGGTTATGCTACCCCTATCACCCCCCCCCCCCCCCCCCTCTCCTCGCCTTTGGAAGCAAATGGGATCTTTAAGGTCAAGATGGGTTCTATTAGTAAAGGATACATTGGAGAGAAACCTGATGATTTGTGTTGCATCCCCCAAAAATGAGTGTGCTAAATACATGTAGTATATTCACAGTTTTCTTGGATTTTAAGTGAATAAAGGTTAGTTTGAATCTTAATATTTCTTAATGTTTTGGAAATATTTCTGCTGACAAAGAAAAAAAAAAATGTGTTGTCCTACTTTCACAAGTACATACAGTACACGTACAATGCCTAGATTGTCAGCAGGATGCTTTGTGCACAAGATATTTTTTAGGACAGGAGTCAACATTTTTCTATAGAATTATTCACAGAAACTAGAACAGGCGAAGATTTGTATGTACATTTATTTTTCAGTTTCCCAAATCCTATTAGAAAATTGATCTCCCCAAAGATTCGAGCAGAGACTTAAATTGCTATTCCTCATTTTCCTTGGTTTACTTTGAATGATATATCATCTTTCAATCTGACTCTCTCAATTCCAAGCGGAAACACAGGCAGGTTCGATTTAGATTTACAAGTTTGAAATATTTAACCTACAGTATAGGGACGTATATGGCACATTAACACTACTGAAAAAAACCCAAGACCAAAGGTGTTTGGGTGTCATCAAAACTTTCCACGCTTTGATAAGCGGTGCGCATGCGGGGTTTGTCACTGCTCTGCACGCGATAGCGCAGAAGTGAGGAGAGTCGCTGTTCCTCATTTTTCCAAGATTTACAAGTTTGAAATATTTAACCTACAGTATAGGGACGTATATGGCACATTATTACACTACTGAAAAAAACCCAAGACCAAAGGTGTTTGGGTGTCATCAAAACTTTCCACGTTTTGATAAGCGGTGCGCATGCGGGGTTTGTCACTGCTCTGCACGCGATAGCGCAGAAGTGAGGAGAGTCGCTGACCACTGTCTTGAGAGCAAGTGTTTACACTGCAAAAAACAGCGGAGTTTTGGCCAAAATGCACACTCCAGAGATGGGTTTGAAGTTATTTTTTGTTGTTGTATTTATTGGTACTTGCTTTGCAGCTTCTGACGATTCTTCAGAACGTGAGAAAAACTCAGGATTTTTGCTCACAGTATAAATGCCCCTATTTACAAGCAAGCTTTGTTCAAGTAATGGTGTCATTTGTTGGCCTCTATCATGTACATGTAGCACTTGCCCCGTTTCTTCCCTCTTTGCTCCGTTTTTAGAGTCTACAATCATCATGCAACTATACTGAACATGTTCAGTATGTACCACAAGCAATTATACAACATATGGAAAATATATATATACCGGTACATTTAAAAATTGGCAAAGTGTCCTTGGGTTTTTAATCTGAACTCTGTACATGGCCATGGGCACCATAAGGATTGTGGTTGTATTTTTTACGTTTTTGTTATTTCATTTACCGGTATGTAATGTGCAGTATTCTTTTCATTATAATGAGCAAATGGTTTTAAAATAAAGTGTGAATGCAAGCATGTCCACATTAACCTCATGTGTATTAAAATGGTTATGAGGGGGGGGGGGGGGGGGAGGGGGGGGGGCAACGATACAAAGTTTTCGTCCCCATGACGTTCATAATTAAGAATACCAAGTTCTTTCCTACAGGAATTACAAAAGTTATAAACTGTTCTCTTTTTTGTTATTGTTTAGGGAAAGTCAGATAGACTGACCACGTCAACAGGATGTCCAATCGACAACAAGTTGGCCACCATGACGGCCGGAGCCCGCGGCCCTGTCCTCATCCAGGACTTCGTCTTCACCGACGAGATGTCGCACTTCGGTCGGGAGCGCATCCCTGAGAGGGTTGTGCACGCCAAGGGAGCTGGTGAGTGCAGACTTTTAATCCTTGAGGGTCATTCACACAAATCCGGTATACCTCCTTGAAAACACTTGCGCGGGGGAGCAAAATGATGATTTGTTCTCTGTGTGAATGGATGGCAAGTGTTGATGAAAAAAGAAGTAGTTACAGATGTAATCCTGGTCCGTTTTTCCCAGGTTCCCTGTCTTTTCGAACAATGAAAAAATCATGACTCTGCACACTGTACTTTGTTAAGTAGACGTTACTACCGTAAACTCGTTACGATGACTTATGCATAAAAACTGTACATATTGTCATAGTAGCTGGTCCCTATTAAAGCATAGTCACTGATTTACATGTACATGTACAGTGTATGTGATAATGATAATAATAATAATAGTGTCATGTCTAATATTCATCCAGTAGTCACTTTGTTAAGATACAGCAATGTTAACGCACTTGTAATTTGTCATGTGAACAAGACATTCTCAATTAAAGATCATGTATTAAAAGTACATGAGGGGGGAGGGGTATCTTTTTTTTTAGAAAGATGACTCTCTCTGAAATACAGCCTTGCAAACTAATATGTCATTTTTAGTCTTTTAGGAAATTATGTTTACCTTGATCTTGATGTTGTAATTCATTGCCTTTTAGAATTAAAGGTAGTTCATGTTTTAAGCCTAGTAGTATATAGTACATGAGAAAATTCTTTAGTCAGCCGGTAGATAATATCCTCATTTCCTTGTCTTCTTCTTCAGGTGCCTTTGGATACTTTGAGACCACGCACGACATCTCCAAGTACTGCAAGGCCGCACCCTTCGAATCCGTGGGAAAGAAGACCCCTGTGGCCATCCGATTCTCCACCGTCGGTCAGTATTTCATTTATTTATTTCACTCTCTTTTAAAGAACATCAAACGTAACCATGTTTGTTCATTATCAACGTAAGATAAAAAGAAGTGGGGAATCATGAAAGCCACAATTGGCTAGATGAGAATGATCCCCAAATATATATTTAAGAAACATCAAACATACATTCACAACAACAGAGGACAGAGGAAAGATACAGATAAGCTAAGGTAAAGACAGTTACAGGAAGATAAGAAGAGAGAGAACACTAGAAATGCAATCGTGTCACAACGATGTGCGTGCAATGACGCCATGTTTCTACGTGTCAAACGAAAGAGCTTCTCTCGGACTATCCAGAGCAATTTGTACGAAGTCTGTATAGCTTCTGTAATATTGGAGACAGGTAGGGTGAAAGAAAGGCCTCAATAGTGACCTTGATGGGATGGTAGTGACTATGCCTACGAAGTTTGAAAGAAATTGGGATAGGGGAAAGAACCTAGAAAGGGCTCGCAAGCACTGCGTGCAAAAACCAAAGGGATTTGTTGCATGTTCGTCATTGCAATCAAGATCGTTCTAGGGGTCAAAAGCGTGAACCCGATATGCCCCATAGACAATGTGTGTAATGCATGGGCGGAAAACGTACAGGACCTGTATTATGACTGGAGTTAAATTGTTTTTTCTCTCTCTTTTTATGTCTCTTTATGGGCCGTATTTGGTATCATTAGAAAGAGAATTTCATGGTTGTTATTGTAAACCACTCTCTTTTTTTCTATGATAATCCTATCGGAACACGTGATGTAAAATAGATTTATAGTACAAAATGGCGTCTTTAATGGCCCCCTTGACCAATTTCAAAAATCCGGCCAAGAGGTGCCCTGCGTATTAGAACTCGGCATGTCACTGCAAATTTTCAAGGAAAAAAAAAGACGTTTAAGGGGCGAAAAGCAGTCTGAAAAAATGACGTCATAGCCGATACGTGTTAGATTCAGGCGGAAACTCGGCGGAATTCGTGTAGTGACCTTTATTCAAATGCGATTTACTCACAATTTTCTGTGTGAACATATACTATACTTGGTATCATTCGAAAGGGCACTTCATTGCGGTCAGTTTGACATCATTGTTATCTGTGCGCAATGTATCGCACGCATTAAACGCGCTATTACGTAATGCATATTGAATTTTACATTCTTCATAATAAATGACAATTCATTTTGTTCCGTATGAGAAGAGAAAGAAATTTATCTCTGTTATCTTTAACTTATCTTAATTCAAGACATGTTACAGATCTACAAAATTATTTGATAGTACAGGGAACAAACTATCTGTTGAAGACCCCCGTGGCCATCCAATTCTCCACCGTCGGTCAGTATGAGAAGAGAAAAGAAATTTATCTCAGTCATCTTTAAAGCCCGTCTGTACTATTTTGGCCAAGGGGGATTAGACCTCCCTGCAAGGTCACTGACAGGTGGTTATCTCATCAAATCAGCCCTCAATTAAAATAAGAAAAAGGGGATCATGGGGGACCAACAGGCACCGATTAGGGATTGTTTGCTCTATAGAGGGCGCAAGTAGCTCTACGTAGTGCAGTGGGGCTTTAACTTATCTTAATTTCAAGACATGTTACAGATCTATAAAATTATTTGATAGTACAGGGAACAAATTATCTGATGATGATACCTGTAGCCATCCGATTCTCCACTGTTGGTCAGTATGAAAAGAAAATGATAAGAAATTTACACAGTAATGTTATAGGAAATACAGCATAATTCTAATAAGTTTGATAAAATACAATCATAAAACCAACTGACTTTAAACAAAGTCTGCCCACAATTCATCCTACAGTATGCAAAATGTACATTACACATTACTTTTTCATACACAGCAAAGCATCTACATAAAAGACTTAAATTTATTACATGTACAGTTGTATGGACGTCTTATCTTTGGCAACCTTCAAGAACCTTACTTGTTGTGAAACATTTGACTCTACTTTGATCTGAAAACCATAGTCTGTACCAGCAAAGATGCACGTTGCATGACTTACAATTTACGGTATACCAGGAAGAAAAATTAATGTCTCCATTCATGTTTAAATTTAGCATCCAAGATCTCAGGTCAAGGCAGAGTCATTAAAGATCTAAGGTCGATATCTGCTTTCAAAACATCATTGCAGTGTAGATTTAATCTATTACACATGCTACATTGACAACACCTCCGCATTAAAGAGCCTCCACTTACAACATGCCTATCTTAAAATAAAAACATTGATCAGCAGTAACCCTAAATTTAAAGTCTATGTACAACCTTACAGCACCCTAACCTTAACCTGATAACTTTTAGGAAGTAAAGCCAGGAGCGAAGGTCCCTAAGGTCAAATGTCATGTCACCAGGCTGGTGTTAGGCATATGTTCATTTTACACTTAATTGCACTGAGGTCAATCCTACTATCCTACACTAGGTGCTAATTCCTTACTTCAACCCTGCACCCAATACAGTCAAACCTGTCTATAGCGACTGCCCAAGGTAAACACAAAAAGTGGTCTTTGTAGACAGGTTCCTTAAGTACATGTTTCAATGAGAAACCATTTTCAAGGGAAACATAAATTGTGGTACTTGTAGACAGGTGGTCACTAAAGCAGGTTTGACTGTACTATACCTCACCCTAACCAAACCTAAAACATAATCGTGTCCCAAACCCTAACCATAACTCCATTGACAAAATAAAACCCTGATAAAATGTCGGGTCACCAAGTAACACGTATATGTTTGATTTGATACAAGGTGGCGAGGCTGGATCGGCTGACACCGCCCGCGACCCTCGTGGCTTTGCCGTCAAATTCTACTCGGAGGATGGCAACTGGGATCTGGTCGGCAACAACACACCCATCTTCTTCATTCGTGATCCAATGTTCTTCCCTAGCTTCATCCATACCCAGAAGAGGAACCCAGTCACTCATCTTAAGGTTTGTAGATCAAGTGTTTGGTGTTAATGTTTGATGTTGGTGTTTGGTGTTTCTATCTTCTTTATCCGTGATCCAATGTTCTTCCCAAGTTTTATCCACACCCAGAAGAGAAACCCAGTCACTCATCTCAAGGTTTGTAGATCAAGTGTTTCGTGTTAATGTTTGATGTTGGTGTTTGGTGTTTCTATCTTCTTTATCTGTGATCCAATATTATTCCCAAGCTTCATCCACACCCAGAAGAGAAATGTAGTTACTTTAATATTAAATGTTTGTAGAATGGTATTTTAGTGTTAGTGTCTGGTGAACGGTGTTTGTGTTAGTGTAGATGTTAGCATTTGGTGTTAAACTTTAAATAGCAATCCCATCTTTTTCCGCAACTTCATGTACACTTAGATGAGAAACCCTATTATTTTCATTGATTGCTCAGTCTATGTTTAATGTTAAATGTTTGATGTGAGTGTTTGGTGTTGGTGTATGGTGTTTGTGTAAATGATAGGGTGTGGTGTTGAACCATAGTGGTCCTACATGTAGACACTTGCAGCATTCCTTCATCCAAGCACTAAAAAAGAAACTCTGTCACACCTCTGTGGTGCAAGTGTTTGGTGTTAAGATTTTAGTAGAAGTGAGGGTTTAGTGTCAGACCTGTATAATCTTCCAGAGTATTATACACTAGGGCCCGTCTTACAAAGAGTTGATATCAATCACAACTTATTCGCGATTTATATCAATCGCAACTACGTACGTAAGAGATAGGAGATTGTGAACTTTTGATTGATAAGAAGACTTGAGATTGATTTACAACTGTAGATCCATCGCAACTCTTTGTAAGACGGGTATTGGACATCATTTTATAAGAACCAAAATATAAAATGCTTTAAGCAGGATTCTACTTACAAAACTTTACTGATACCTTAATCAACCTTATTTTATTGCGATCAAGGACAACCTCCAAAACAATTAAACTTTATTATTAATATCACTTTTTGATATCAGCACTCATACCAGTACAACTTTTATGATCGCAAATTTCATTTTTGTCCAGGTACTAGTTATATCACATGACAAAGTTATGTAGCAGACATGAACAATATCATCAAGATCTTTTTTATCAAATCTAAACAATGTACTTTTATTTCTTTTATAATATGTGCAATAGAGCACATGGTCGCCATGCTTGAACAACCAAATATTTTAAATTATATATTTTCTTTTGACTTGTCATCCGTTTGTTGCACTTTGGTATACTGGTAGTTCAAAGACTCCTTTCTTTATTTTTCCAAGAATCCAAAATTTTGGTGGGGCCCTGTTGCTGTTGTTGTTGTTGGTGTGTTTTTGTTGTTGTACTCAAATGTAGATCTTTTTTATCAAATCTAAACAATGTACTTTTATTTCTTTTATAATGGGTGCAATAGAGCACCTGGTATTTTTTCTTAATTTGTCAGGGGGAGGTGTGTCGTCATGCTAATTGAACAACCAAATATTTGTAGTTTTTTTGTATTAATCTATATATTTTCTTTAGACTTGTCATCCGTTTGTGGCACTTTGGTATGGTTGAAAGACTCCTTTCTTTATTTTCCTAGAATCCAAAGTAATAGTATTTCAGTGAGGCCCTGTTGTTGTTGTTGTTGGTGGTAGTTCATTCATTCATTCATTCATTCATTCATTTCGGTTTATTGTTTATTCCATGTTAAAACAGTCGGGAGACTGAATACAAACAAAGATTACAAAGTTCAAAGATATAACGAGAAATAAATATACATGTACATCAATATGGAAACGATCACACATTAGTTTAAAGCTTATCTGCCGTAGTTTACAGGAGGGATTAGAGCGCTCTGCAAGGTTCAAACCTATGAGCACACAAAATACGCCCACTAACCTTTAGACCTTGTTCAATGCTAACACTAACAGCCTTGGAGCAATGAGAGTTACAAAACAAATGTAATTCTAAAACTACTCATGTATGGCAAACCTGTACTTGTATACATGTACAGTAATAAAAGAGCGTCTGGCTTGCTTTTTTTTACCGTGTTGAATAATCAATAAATGGGAGACGGTTATTTTTAGAAATTGTTGGATAATTAGTATTATTAAAGCGTTGTATAATTTTCTTATAGGTAATTTTTTGTTCTATTCACTTGGGCAAAGCAACCCTATTTTGTTTTTCTTTACATGGGCTACATGTATCTTGGTTTAATAAATATTGTTAGGTATATCCCTCAGAGCTTAATGACCCTCTTCATCCGTTAATATTTCCGCTGACAAATCCAATTTTCATCGAATCGGTTTTGCAGAGTTTGGTTAAAACAAAGAAGAAATATTTGGCTTCAGGAAAGTTTAGCTTGTGCGACTTTGAATTAAATGTGGAGTTAACTGTACCAAATAATGACAATAACAATAAAAAAGGTTCTTATAAAGCGCTTTCCACCGAAGTCTCTGAGCGCTAAGTTTAGTAAGTAGCAAGGAAATGGGGAGGAATGAAAATAGTGTGTCATCAACAGAGAGAGAGAGAGCACTACTTCCATGTATTTGACAGGAGTTAATCCGTTTCCGTGGTTATGGGCCAAGATTACTCTCATTTTCAGAAAACCCAAATTAGATGACACACATTTTCAACGTTAGTCAGAGGCTTGAAACACTTTTTTGTTTACTTTTAGTTTACCCACGGAGTTACATGTACTACATGTAAATGTATTTTTTTGGGGGGTGGGGGTGGGTACAAAATGCCTGCGCATCCTCCCCCCCCCCCCTCTCTATTTAAAACTAATGAGGCTTTTGTTCAATGCTCAAAATCACAAAAACAAGAATGTGCCTATTTACATTTTGAACCCCTTAAAAGGTACCTTACAAAATATTTAGTAACCTATTTATTGTTTTGTTTTTATTTACTTTTGGGAATATTCCCCATATCCACACTCCAAGTAAAGGCCCCAAAGAATGACTGACTGGATTTGCCCTTGTCCTGTCCTGTACTTAAAGAGGTTTAGTACAGTAGTACCTTTGATTTGTAAAAGCCCTAGACCTTAGACAGCCTACCCTGGTACATTGTGATAATTTGCTCAAACAATATATGAATTCTGAATAAATGTTTGAGTACAATATCTAGTATGCTATGCATGGCGTACGTGCAAGTCATGCCTATAAATGGCTTCCACCCAGGCATCAGATTGTATTTGATGTTCGAAGGTCATAACACTTGATCTGGTGCCAATTTGTGCCATCGTAAACAAAAAATTGTTTTATTTTACTCATCTTGGTTTTAACTCCTCCCCTCTACCTCCCCCCCCCCTGTACCTCCCTCTTCCCCTCCCCTGTTACTCCCTTTTCCCCTCCTTCCTCCCCTCCTTCCTCCCTCTCTTTATTACTTTAACATGTTCACGTTGTACAGTTGAATGATCTTTGTGCCCTCCCCCCAAAACAAACAAAACAAACAAAACAAACAAGAAAAGGAAAGGGATGACAGACAAAAAAAAGCAACCAGCTTAATGCTCAATTCAATACAGTTTTAACTGCGATACCTACTTCGACTTCTTTCAATAAGAAAAATCACACATGATTATGGAGTGATGATCCACAATCAAAATTGCAAAGTCATAATTACCAGCGTATTTATTAGATAAGGAGCAAATTCATTATGGTTGAATGACCGTTGATCACAGGACAAATTTGTATGAATACAGCAGCACCGTGTCAGTGCTGTTTGAAGCCAGAAGGGTGTACTTTTAATACAGAGTTAATGCCTTATGGCTCTGAACATATGAAACAATATCGATGCTGCTTTCCTTTTAATGTTTACACTACTGAGCTATTAAAATACATGTCGGAGGTGCCAACCAGTACGATTAAATCGTATTTAGTACGATAATAAGAGTTAAATACGATCTTAAAATCTTAAACTACAATTTTTTATTTTTTTATTTTTTTTAAACCCATAAAAACAGCGGAATCGCATAGAAACATGTACAAGTAAACCCTCATGAACTTTAATGAAAGAGCAAACATTTTTCTGAAATTTTACTGGCCCAGGCCAGTGGTAGTGTCGAGTTTTTACGTGAAAATATGATTTTCCTCTCAAAAATCTGCTTTTAGGATACTCAGTCTGTTTTTTTGTGTCAAGAGGTTGGCATCTCTGCAATCCAATGTTTAAGCACATATATAATTATGAATTTGTATTAAATTGAATGGAATTTATCATGTGTACATACACAATGTATTATGTAAATGCAGTATTGAAGAGAGATTAAAAAATTGTAATTTGTTATTGTCATATAGTTTGACAGCTATTATCAGAGTAATTTCATACAAGGTGTTTGAGACTTGGTTCATTTGGGGCATTGTATAGTAAAATGATTTTCTCTTTGTAATTTGATGAATCATGCAAATAAAAAGCATTGTTTCCCACCTCCCTGCATTAACTATATCAAATTCAACATGTGCAAACCTGTATTTTGCTTGGTCTGTTTCTGATTGTCAAAGTTAGGAGAAGTCCTTGAAAAATAGCTTTTTATAATAATTCCAATATATTTTCAAAAGTTAAATAACTAGTAACATTCTGTAAGTTACAAATTATTTTTCCATAATGATGCCTATTTGCTAAAAAATCATTAGAAATGAGAAAATGGTCACTAATTATAACTAACATTGCCCTGATAAAACTTGTCGTGGAACAAAGATCAAATATATTGTGATAATCACATGTGCATGTACACATCTTACACCTTGTGATTATAATTAATCTGATAACTTTGTTAAACATTGGCAGAGGTCATAGTTTCAAGGCCTAATCCCGTCATTAAATTTTGTAAGTTGCTTCTAGATTCTTATAATTGAAGATGTTCAGTGCGTGACATGACAGGTCCACTATAGGATGATTGTTGATTTTGCTAGCCAGGGTAATATAATATTTGATTTGATAAAACTTTGACCCATAGGGCCATCACCGATCGACATGATAGATTGGCTTGTTTGCTCTAAGTGGAGATTTTAAAGGCACCATTTAACAATGTTATTGAGATGCATGGCCCTACATGTTATCAGTGTCTGTGATATGGTGTAATATTGAAGCCCTAAAAAAATTGCGCTTTAAAATGATCATGAAGTGCCTCAAAAGAGTAGAAATCTTTTAGTGACCAGTTTTATCATACTCATTTTTCCCAATAGACTGTTAGTGTTATAAAAAACCATTACGAAATCAAATTCTGAAATGTCTAATTCCAATCATAGATATCTAGCCGATAGGCTTGTAAAAGTCACGGGATTCATGTTCATGTATATGTATGACCTAAAAGTTTCTAATTATGATTGCAGCATGAGCTAAATCCAGGATTTTTAAAAGAATCTGTCAAGCAAAATTACCCAATTCCTTTAAGTTGCAGTGTGATAATTATGTACATGTCGACCAACCTGTCTATAAAGGCCACCCAATAAAAACAAGATTGGACAAAATTGAGTTATTCTTGACAAGTGGGCTATCGTGAGAGGTTTGGCAAATTGGCGAGTGTTTATACCAGGCCTTCTCAACTGGCGGCGCGCGCGCCCTTGCGGTCAGTCAGAGTGGCGCGCGGCTGTTCCAAAAAATTAATAAAAATTAAAGAAAGAACAACATTAACAAATTATATTTTAAATTAAGAAAACTCAGAAAAATCAAAAAGTCGCAGTCGAAGTTGAGCCCAAAATGTAAGCAAGCCATTTTGTTTGTTTGATTTTCACTTCATTTTGACATTTTCCGTGTTTATTGCACCAAAATAACTACATATAAATTAACTTCCAGTGTAGGTTTTAGCCAGGAATTGTACTAATTATTTCACATCAATTTGAAATTATGATTGATGATTTATGGAACAAAAAGGTGTTAAAAATGCCACATCTGGGCCTCAAATCCACGAGCTTCCGGGGGGCTTCGCCCCCTGGACCCCATCCGGTATCGGCTCGGTCGCTACGCTCCCTCGTAACACAGTCACCAAACATACAGGTTGGCACTTCAACCTCAATACATTTTTGTTTTGGCGCTTCTAATAAACTAGTTGAGACGGCCTGGTTTATACTCTTCCTATGGGACAAAATAAATGTCGCTGTAGTTTTGAGGTGGCCAATTTGACTACTATACTGATCATACTGTATGATTTTTTTTTTTATACCCATATACACATCAATATGGAAACAGATATGAAGCATAGATGAAAATGAAATATTGAAACTCGGAGATTAATAATCAAAGGAAATCTTAATTAAATCTGTTCAAAATTGTTGACAGCTCAAATTGAGCATCCTACTTACAATAATTTGTATGTACTGTTTGTACACAAGCTTGAATCACACATCTTTACATATTTTATTCAGTTTACACAAGTTTTTAAAGTTGGAATTCATGATGGCCATTTCTATTAAGGATACTTTAGCCATGATTTCATTGACCAAGTGAGGAGTTTGGCCATGACATACAAATGCAGACCCAGATTTGGTATACATTTATTGTTCCCGAACCTTTGTTTTGTGCCTTTTGACGACTATTAATGACCATGACAGATAATAAATTTTGGAAGTTCAAAAGGAATAATTCAGGTCACTTACAGGAAGCTATAAAAAAAGATAGGTCAGTAGGTCAGGTTATATTTCACCTTAAAAGTCAAGTGTAGATCTGTTTTTTTTTCTTCAGTGACAAAATCATGGGGTAAAAGCATGATTCAATTCAATTAATTAATTTAATAAAATACAAAGATATATACATGTAAGTGGATACATCACCGGACTGTGAATCACTAATGTCCTTTGGCAAAACATAAATCTACATTTGCCACACTCGACCCAGGTGATGTAAATGGGTACCTGGCAGGAATTGATTCTTTGAAATGCTAGAGCGCCGTAATGGCAGCCATGCCAAACTTGGGGTAATAATTGTAAAACTCTAGGAGAGTCAAGTCTGACAAATATGAATGCAATATATACAAGAACCCATTATTTTTATCATAATAATTTTATGCCTGGGAAATTGCATTAAAAAACAATGATTATTGAATTCACATTTCACACCAACTTTCTAATTCATCAATGAAAAATGGTGATGTTTGAAAGTGGTTAACATGATGTCTAGATTTTGCGTGGATTATTTATGAGGGAGTACAATGTACATGTAGATGTTAGTTTTAAATGTTGCAATCGTGGCCGATTAGACATTTTTGCTAAGTCAATATGTACATTCACGACATGCCACTCTGTAGAGTACAGAAGGCCAGACAATCAACACTGGTGAATATGTTAGTCTGAACATACATTAGCAGTTATGAATTTGGTTGCAAGCAAAACATTTGGACCAAAGTTTCTTAAAGGTAAAGACCAGTATTGGAAACGCCCCAATTTCAAAAAATGAAATGGAAGCTCTTATAATACCAATCATGTGAAAGAATATGTTTTGACTAATACATGATAGTAAGACTGGGCCAAATTTCTTATCATTTTGATGATTCCAGAACCTTGCAGTACACACCTGTGTAGATGATCAACCTTTTCTGATCCATTCCACAACGTTTCTTTCACAATGCAATCGCATGACAATAACTGGTCTTTATCTTTAAACTCTGGAGATATAACAATATTTATTGAACCAAGATACATGTAGCCCATGTAAAGAAAAACAGAATTGGTTTACTTTGCCCATGTGAATAGAACCAAAAAAATTATACAACGCTTTAATAATACTAATTATACAACAATTTCTAAAAATAACCGTCTCCAATTTATTGATTATTCAACACCATAAAAAAAGCCAGCCAGAACGCTCTACTAGTACAAGTATATGTTTGTACTGTACACTGTACTTTTCATGCAAAATTTTGATCGTCTTTAGTCAACCTACCAAGCTACCAAACACACTCCATGTGGAAAGGCCTTTTACTGAAACCAAAAGGAAACAGAATGCTTGTCATCGCTTTTTTGTATCCCGCAATGCCAGAAATCAATGTTTTATTTCAATGTTCGGCCTTGAGTTACATCGCAGGAAAGTACATGTACACGTGTATAACACAATTTGTGTTAAAAATATGCTAGAATATATATGCAAGTCATTTTCTTAAAGGGGTACCAGTAACTGCTGACCGTACAAAGGCAAAATGTTTCACAAACAATTCATAATTGATTTTATACCTCTATATTTTATTTGTTATTGCATTGCATCAAGCGCAGAATATTTTGTTATAAAGAATTTGTTGTTGTTGTTGTAGCTTGCCCTCAAGATTGATTACCCAGGTGGAAATATTTATTTCAATTTGACACAATACGTCAGAATTACCATACTTCTTTTTCTAAAACCCAAGATAATTATAGAATTCCATTATTCAATTTTTATATTCATAGAGTGGTTTCTTTCAGGCCAACAATAGGGAAATTCCTGGCAGGTGGCTCTCCTTTGAAGCCACGTACCACAATACATAAAAATTATCAAAGCATTGATACACCAAGTGCATGACAGGTATTAAAAATATAGGTATAGATTTTAATCCACTGTTACATATAAAAGGTTAAAGGTAATGCAAAGTTTTGAGAAAATTTGAAAATTGGATGGATAATGATTCTTTACAATTTTGATATATTTGGATGCCCCTGTGGATGTATTATAAGCACCAGAATATTTAGCCCCTGAAACACTTCTGCTTTCGAGAAAAATTGAATACAAAAATGCACCGGTGCTCCCGGTAAATTTTGATACATTTCAAATAGCGCCCTAGGCCATTCCATGGTACAGCTGCGACCATGACAATATCAGAATATGTAGTTCTGATATATAATTTCCAAACAGGATAAGCAAATTGGTCGTTTTTAGTCAAGAAACATCGTTTAAGAGCTAAAGTAATTTCAGTCTTGAGAGGGCGTTATACAACATAACAAGTGTATTATTTACAATTTCATAACTTTAGACTCGATTTAAACCGTGACAACGATCATTGAATATTGTAAAATCGCATATGCTTCTAATATGTTCATTTGAACCAAATTCATGACCCCATACCAAAACTTTGTATTACCTTTAATCCACTGTTACATATAGAAGGTTAAGGTTAGTTTTGTAACAGGGCAAAGTCCATGAATGACTTTGTGTAAATATTTCCTTCAGGAAGCTTTGTTTACACAGTAGAGATGCATTACATCATGTGATTGTGGTAGCATTCACTATTTTCTGTCTAGGACTTTTATATTTGCTCATGTGATGTGAAGCATGCTTTATCGATTGTGTAAGAGATATTCCTGTATACCCGCTATCTGATTTCAAGACTATATAAATATTATGCTGCATCCTTTGTCTTTTTTAATTCTTGTTTATTACTTACACAAGAATTTAGATTGTCCCTGATCACATGGTACACATACAAATATTTGCGTTGCATAACATATTGAACATATAACATTCTGTACATTATACCGGTATTGTATGTAATATGTTGTACATAACATATTTATATAATACGATGTGTTCATGTATGCAGGCCCACATGCATCCATACACATGTGTGTGTGTGGGGGGGGGGGGGGGATGAAATAGAAAATACATTCTCTTGGGACATTCTTTGTGTTATATTTATAACATTTTATTATTTATACACTGTACATGTACATGTACCTGCAGGCCAGCATGCTTACTTGTCCAAGAAGAAAAAAATTCTAAAATATGCTCTCTTGTGTATCATGTGCGAGCAGTTGCAATTAATCGCGGCTTACATGTACATGTATTTGCGAAACTATGTGTATGAGAGATATGAGACTGTAAACTAGCGATTGATTAAAGGACTTGCAATTGATTCATAATTTCAGATCAATCGCAACTCTATATTTAACAGGGCACAGTTATATATTGTTCTAGCACTGGGCTTCTTATTTGCTGTGACCATCCATCTTTATGCAAATTATGTAAAGAGTAAAAATTGGAGTCCGACTGTCTTTGAAGTCTAACTTGTATGAAAATGTCCTGTAATTAATTATTTATTCATTTTAATAGTTTGTTTTTCCAGCACATCATAAATATATGAAAATGTCCTGTAATTAATTGTTTATTCATTTTAATAGTTTGTTTTTCCAGCACATCCATTGTCTGACATTCTTATTGTTACATCTTTACCTTGAAAATGTATGAAAATGTCCTGTAATTAATTATTTATTCATTTTAATAGTTTGTTTTTCCAGCACATCCATTGTCTGAAAGTCTTATAGTTACATCTTTACCTTGAAAATGTATGAAAATGTCCTGTACCGGTAATTAATTATTTATTCATTTTAATAGTTTGTTTTTCCAGCACATCCATTGTCTGACATTCTTATTGTTAAATCTTTACCTTGACATGTTCTGTGACTTCATCATCCTGCGCCCAGAGGTCCGACTCACCAAGTCTCCTTTCTCTTTTCCAACCGCGGTATAACCGACCGCTACCATCAAATGAATGGCAATGGCAGATGTGTACATGTAGGAGTCGGTTCTCATCTATTTCTTTTTTTCCAGCAGTTCCGTTCAAGGGGTTAGTGACACAAAGACATAACTCCATTTTGGCCGTTTTGAGAAAAAGGGGTTTATGTGTCACTGAGCACTTGGGCCTTAAGGAGTTACATTGTAAGTCTATGTTTCACTAGCCATTGACTTCAATGGGGTGTTGGGTGGAATTAAATCTTTTTGATTCTTGGAAAGAGCACATTTTTCTAAACATTTTGATATCAAATACTCATTTTGGCAAATTATGTCTTTCAGGACCCTGACATGTTCTGGGACTTCATCACCCTGCGCCCAGAGGCCACTCACCAGGTCTCCTTCCTCTTCTCCGACCGTGGCACGCCCGACGGCTACCGCCACATGAACGGCTATGGTAGCCACACCTTCAAGCTACGCAACAAGGACGGTGGACACGTCTTCTGCAAGTTCCACTTCAAGTGCGACCAGGGGATCAAGAACCTCAACCGCCATCGTGCCGGCGACCTCTCCGCGACCGACCCAGACTACGCCATTCGTGACCTGTACAATTCCATCGCCACCGGCAATTTTGTAAGTTTGCGCCTTGGTTTCATGCTTTAGAAAAAAAATTCTATCCAATCAAATAGTATCATGTTATGAAATTTTATTGAAGATGAAAGGAACAAAAACTTTGGAATGTACCATAAGATATAAGGCAGCATGAAATGTACTACTGTATGTGTGCAGCCCCATCGGGGCATTATTCTTTGCTCCTTTTCAAGATGAGTATTCATTGGTTATAGGGCTCTTATTCGCACTAATTTGAATTTATAGAAACAAACAGTTGTAAAAGAAACGATGATTTGATTAGGTAAACATGTTATCTTAAAAGTGCATTTTACTATTGTGGTGGATAAGAAAATGTCTGTATTATTACCTCTTATTCTCATTTTCTCTCTCTCTCTCTCTCTCTCTCTTCCGTTTCTCCATTTTTTTCCCTCTCCTTTTCTCTTTCTTTCTCTGTTTCTGTCTGTCTCTTACACACACTCTCTCTCTCTCTCTCTCCTCCCTTTATATTCCTTTCTCTGTTGCTTTCTGTCCGTTACACACTCTCTCCCCCCCTCTCTCTCTCCCTCTCTCTCTCCCTCTTTCTATCTCTCCTCTCTCTCTCTCCTCCCTCTCTCTCTCTCCCCTTTTTTTTCTCTCTCTCTCTTTCTGCCCCTCTCCCCGTCCTCTCTCCCCCTCCCTCTCTCCCACTCCCTCCCTCTCTCTCTCTCTCCCTCACCCTCTCTTCCTCTTTCTCTATACAGCCATCCTGGTCCCTTCACATCCAAGTCATGACCCAGGAGCAGGCGGACAAGCACCGTGACAACCCCTTCGATCTTACCAAGGTAATTACAAAAAGAAAATTGTTATTTTTGTTTTGTTTTCGATTATGCCTCAGTAACACCTTTGCATATTTGTTTCTGACAAGCGTCCAATGACTAGGTGATACAGAAGGTATTCAATATTTTGACACTATTGATTGGAATAGTTCTGTATCGATTTGTTTTGTTTTGTTTATATAAATAGGTCTGGTCCCAAAAGGAGTTCCCACTGCTGCCTGTCGGCAAGATGGTCCTTAACCTGAACCCCAAGAACTACTTTGCCGAGGTGGAACAGATCGCCTTCTCCCCTGCTCACATGATCCCAGGCATTGAGCCCTCACCGGACAAGATGCTTCAGGTACGTTGACATCATAGCTAGTGGATCAGAGATAGTTGCGTCAACTAAACTTTTTCTTTTTCAGAGGTCAAATTCATGAAGTACACCTGTAGCAACTTTGACCATAGCTAGTAGAGAAGAGATAGTTACGTCACTAGAAGTCCTGCTCGTTCAGAGGTCAAATTCATTGAGCAGCAACTTTGACCATAGCTGGTAGAGAAGAGAAAGTTACTTAGACCCCCTTTACAGTGAGAAAAGGGCCAGGGTCGAGCCAGGCCTACTCGGCCCTGCAATTTTGTGCGTTTACAGTGGCAGGCTCGGCTGCGGCCTAAATTGTAACCTTTCAATATTTTGCCGTAGTGGCGCTCTGCATGTAAACAAACAATTATTTTGTGCCCGCCGGGGGTCACAGTGCAGATCTGGTCGCACGCGCGGGGGATATTTGCAGTGAATATTTTCCCCAATTTCCTATACACGGCGAACTTTCACTTCCGGGGTGACAGTTGGGCGCGCATTTGGCCCTGCGTGTGTTTACAGTGAGAAAAGCTTGGGCTTGGCCGCGGCCGAGACTATCTCCAGAGCAGGGCCAAATGCGCGGCCACTTTTGGCCTCGCATTTGGCCTTTTGCGCGTTTACAGTGCTAGGCCGGCCGCGGCTCGGCCCAGCCTTTTTGCTCACTGTAAAGGGGATTATAGATTGAAGTCACGCTCGTTCAGAGGTCAAATTCATTTAGCAGCTACTTTGATCGTAGCCATTAGAGAAGAGATAGTTACGTCAATTGAAATCACGTTTGTTCAGAGGTCAAATTCACGGGAGCAGAGCAGCAACTTTCAAATGGAAAGAGATATATGTCATACAGACTCATTGCATGCAATCAACGTCTAACAGAATGGAGTTGTTGATTTACAAAAGTTTGCAAATGATATATTTAATCATCTCCTCTCCTCCATACCTCTCCACAGGGACGACTGTTCTCCTACTCGGACACCCATCGCCATCGTCTTGGCACCAACTATCTCCAGATCCCCGTCAACTGCCCCTTCGCTGCCAGGACCCGCAGCTACCAGAGGGATGGACCGCAGTGCGTGACTGACAACCAAGGTGAAAGCAAGACCCCTTCATATGCCTCAGTCACACCTTTGCGTATTTAGCTTGCGTATTGCTGTTTATTTATAGCAAGGCGTTTTAACATTTGTTCCTATTGCTTGATATCAAGAATTCAATTCTTGATATCTAGAATTACCATTGCTTTAAAACAGAAAAATCAAATTCTTTATATCAAGAAATCAAATTCTTGATATCAAGAATTACCATCGCTTTAAAACAGGAAATCAATTCTTGATATCAAGAAATGGGAATAAATGTTAAAACGGCTTGCCATAAATACACAGCAATACGCAAGCCAAATACGCAAAGGTATGACCGAGGCAATAGATCGTGCCCTAAAGACTATTTTCTTAATGTATCCAAATCTAATTCATTACTCCTAGATACATGTACAAATTATTTCATCCATCTGTTACATATAATTGTATTTCAGTAGTCAGAAAGCGAACTGCATACATTAGTTGTTGCCAGGTAGGACAAACATTATTACTTGGCCTACTTAAGAATACATAATGTATGCATTTTGCATTCTGACTATTAAAATACAATTACTCATTACAAGTGAATGAAGTATTTGTATTGACGCACTTCCTCAAAGACGTAATATGCATTAGATTCGGTTACAGTACAAAAATGGTCTACAGACCAGTGTACTAACATATTCGATAGAGCAAACAGTTTCCCTTGCATAACTAGGTCACTGCTAACGTTTGAATTTTCACAGATAAGACTTACTTGACATACTGTACTCATAATTCCCACAAATGTCTACATAATTTGATGTTGGTTGCAAAAGGGATACACTACCTTGAAAGGTTTACCTGTCAAAAGTGGATTGTTTTCCAAGCTGTATATGTACCGGTAGGTGTAAACCAAATCCATGTTCCAAAACATAGTCCAGAACCTGCATGAGGCAAGATGGCTCAGTGATAGAGCAGTGGTACCGGGAGGTCCTGGGTTCGAAACCAATTCAATGCGCTTGTGCTCTTTGGTAAGGCATTAAGTTCATCGGAGAGGACTTAAAGCTGTGGGTCCTCTTGTTGCAATACTTTATTGCTTTTTTTAGCAGTTGGGTAAAACATTGTTTTTATTGGTCTGGTTGCAGGAGGAGCACCAAACTACTTCCCCAACAGCTTCACCGGACCAATGGACAGCAAGAGCTACGAGCAAGCTAAGTTCACCTGTCCAGGAGAGGCCGCCAGATACGAGACCGGGGACGATGACAACTACACCCAAGCGGGCATCTTCTGGCGCGATGTCCTGTCCGAAGCGGATCGTGAGGCCACCGTAGACAACATGGCTTCTCACATCAAGGACGCTGCAGAGTACCTGCAGAAGAGAACTGTAAGTAGGCCTGTCATCATCAGCTTGTGTTTGCCAAATATCCCGCTATTTGAACTATCCCGATCGCTAATTATCCAGTTAGTTTGCGTCTTCATCAGCCCGATGGTGCAATTAGGGATATTTGGTCGAGATAATCACCCCAAGATATCTTGGGCTAGTTTGCAAGATATCCCGCTATATGTCCGGTGCGCCTTCACCAGCCCGAAGACTCATACTATGCATGAACGCTGAGCAAATTATCTTGAGCTTGAGTTCCAAGTTTTGAAATCTAGTCTTGAGCTGATGAGGACGCGATTTGTAACCTCTGGATTATTTCCTAAATCAGAAATAGCGGACTATTTGGCAATCTCGAGCTGATGAAGACAGGCCTAATGATAACCCTTCAGTATTCTTAAAGGGGTGGATCATCAGTTTCCATTTGCAGAAGGTCATAATTCGCTGACACTTGACTTGATGGAAATACCATTAATGGTGTACAAGTCTGCCCATGGGCCTATCAAGAAATACCCTATCGTCTCTCTGAGACTCTTTGGGTGATGCAAATGTCAGATAACGACTTTAACACAAGAATTTATTCACTTGGAAATTGATACAATTCTAACTTGCCATAACTATGACGTACCACCAGAATATGGTAGACAGTATGAAGCATGATTAAAACCAGTTTGTTGCACAGTGCAACACTCATGTGAACAATCCCTAGGGGGGCAATGATGAATGTGTATAAAATGGTGATTGTGTTCTCACTTGCAGGTTGTTCAGTGGGGCAAGTGCGACGAGGACTGGGGGAAACGTCTGGAGGCCAAGCTTGCTGAATACAAGGTATGCCAATTCATAAAATTGATTATGTACTGTACCGTATAGGGCTGCGACGAGTAGTCAAATGCTCGAGTACCCGCACTGTTGACAACTACTTGAGTACGATTTCTCGTCAGCCTATCAAACTCACCACTCAGAAACTGGGACCAAATGTCTGGATTTCTGTTTCTTGGTTTTTAAACAGCATTGTTTACTGTTATTATTATTATTAAATCGGCACCTTCAACTGCAACTCGGAAGTAAAATTGCATGAGTTTTCGGAGATGGACCTGGGATATTATTTTTTATTTTTATTTAAACAAATTTTAAAAAAATTAAAAAAACATGGCGTCCGAATATTCAAGTATTCGCTTGTAAGCCTGGGAGTGTACTCGGGTACCTCATTACACGGTTGTGCACAGCCTTAATATCGTGTATGGTATTCCAATGACACATTTATGTACTAACAATTCAACTCATCTTAATATTGCCAAGATACGGGCTTCTGGCTGAGGTTCTGATCAAAATTTAGAAAACCTAGCATTAAAATTTCATAAAATGATCTTGAACAATAATCACAGGAGCATGCATGTACAGTAGCAACAACGGTATTCACACTCTTTGTAAATTTGATGTTTTTTTGGGGCCGTTTTTTTTGTAACCAAGATTGAAAGGTGGACTGGATTAAATGGGGCCTTTGTTAAATAATTAAAATTGTAATCTTTAATTCATTGTATGTCACATTCTCAAGAAACATATATTAGGAGAAATCAATTTCTCACATGCTCAAAAAATCACAAAAAGGGTATGAATAATTTAGTTGTCAGCTGTATGTCACAAACCACAATGAGTACATACAACTGAATATTGTTTATGTTTACAAGAACCATCTCAGAAACCAGGACAGATGGCTCTTTAAATGCAACAGTCACTCATTTGATTTTTTGGTTCCTGCCATACCAGTTATTGCATTATCCCTACTTTCTAATGCGTAATGTAATTTTTTTATCAAATTCTTTGGTGAATAGCACTTTGTTGTTAGTGAAGTAAAATAGCGCAAGATGAACACTTGGAGAAAAAGTTTTAGAAGGTGACAGGGTCATTAATTATGTGTCAGAAGTGTTGACTCACTATGATTAATGATCATTGTGTTATTATTTTATTCACAGGTTTTATAATTTTAGCTTGCATAAAAGTTTAGATATCACAGAGTATCTTTAAAAGGGATGCAACGCCGGTGAACAGCAAGGATTCTGGATTTAAATATTCGTTCTCAATTTATGTTTTTCAGACTCAGGCCAGCGCCACTGCTAACCTGTAAGGTCCAATCGGACAACTTGGTACGACAGTAAACGATGGAAGACCTTCAACGTAATCATCAGACGTGGCCTTTGTAGCAGAAAAGTTGACACATCAAACACATGTAGCCATCTATGTATATCATTATGTAACCAATCAAATCATTTATACAAATCAGAATTTGTAACCGTGATTTGGTGATGGGAAAATTTATATTGTATATAAAGTTTAAAAAGAGGAATTTTTGTGGGAGAATTATGAGAAAGATGTAATGCAATGTTCATTTCAATTATGAGATGAAAGGATTTAGCATGATGATGATGATGAGTGCATTTTTTATTACATCAATTATACATTTAGCTTAGTTTGTACATTGAAGCTATTTGTTCACTGAAATCTATGGTTTAAAAAAAGTTAGGTATGTTTAAATACAATGTCAAGCAAAGTGGGTGTATTTCAAATTAAGTTGTTGGTCGGACTTAGCTGAACTTCATCTGTAAAAAACAAAGTTTTGAAAATAATTCAAATTGTAATGGGGCTGAGGGGTTGTGTCATCATTCAAAAGAGCTTGTTGCTTTTCTAATGTAGTGATCTTCTTTAATAGTTCAAAGAAAATTTAACTAGTTTTAGCTGTGATATCTTTTGTGAAAAAAGTTCAGTTTATTTGCTCACCATTTTTTTTGTTGACATGTAGCATTAGATACTCTATTTCAGGCCATTTGTGTAATTTACCTCAAACAACAGTCATTAAAAGTACTTTCATATAGAGATAAAAAATTCATCGCTTTATTCGAGTATGTAGTCAAAGGAAGATTTGAAAATATTCCATTTATCATTGAGAAGGCAATAGCATTATTCAAAGCTGCGTTTATTCATGTTGTACTCTCATTATTTCCTGTTGATGTTACGTACACCTTTGGTTTTGTCGGCCTCCTGCACAATTTGTTATTAAATGTAACAAGAAACATAGGAAGATACTGTGAAAACTTCAATATATTTGTTTATTTTCTGTTACTTTTCGACAGGGAGAAAATATCACTTCCCCCCCCCCCCCCATGCGGCCTTTGTGTGTATGTGATCAAATATTATTTGTTACATGTTCATGTTAATTCACCCGTCTTCCACAAAAATATTCAAATATTCCTGAATCGTGTGTTGGCTACATTGTATTAGAAAATATGCATAATTATCATTGCCAGGCGGAATTTGTGTAAGTTTTAATTGTCATCTTTCAAAGCATTCAAGATACTTTTACTTTTAAGTTAGTAGAAAGTTTAGAAACTTTTGAAAAACAAAAAGAAATCATTGTTTATCAATGGTTCAACCCCCAAATTAAGTGTCACACTTTCAGAAATGAAATTGTTTAGTTTTGATGAAGTGCTTTTTGGGGTCGATTCCACAACTCAAATGGGATGTTAAAATTTTCTGTTTAAGAATTGTCAGTGTATATCCAGACTACCATATTTTGTTGACATTTCAACATTCATTGCGTCCCTACATGTTTGATCAATCATTATAATGATATGCTCTTATGTTGTGTTGTGGTTCTCACTTGTATAAAATATTTGATATTACATTATATAAATCATCATGACATTTTATTTCTCAACTTGGTCAACTGTAAGCTATGGAGTTGGATTCGAAACTTTCCTGGATAGACCCGTTCACTAATTGTATGCATACTTTTAAAACAAAAGTATCCGAACAAGCCTTTAGAGGTCAAAGTTGATAACATTTTTCCAAATAGCACAGTGCCATGTTCTTTCTGAATGTATACAATTCTTCATCAGAGACTATTAATCTCCAATAAAATGTGGAATGCAGTTTTGATGTAGTTGAAGTTGTACTTTGTTAAAACGTGTACTCCCCCTCACTCTCTCCTCTGGTTTTGTCCTCCATCAATCCTTTTCTCCTCTCTGTAATCCCCCTTGCTTATTTCTTCATTGTATTTTGAGCCCTGTTCCATACCTCGTTTTCAATCACAAAATGCTCAATTTCTATGGCAAATTTGCTCTCGGTCAATCAAATGCCACGATTCTATCTCATTAAAACTTATTGCAACTTGAATACTGATAACAATTTTAATGAAACGGGACCCTCTTCCCTTTCTCACTCCAATACTTTTTTTGTACAGCTCTTCTCTTATTAAACTCTCTATCTCGTTTGCTCTTCTCTTTATTCATAATTCCTTCCCTTGCATATCTCTCATTCCTCAGATCTCTTTTCTCAATCTTCTTCATTATTCCTCTTGATTTCCTCATTTCTGATAATGCTCTCTGAAATCTCCATCCGTCTCAGCTCCTTGGGAGCTTTTTTAAAATTTTTAAAATCTCATCTATACGTTGTCCCCTTTCCTGCATTATTAATGTATATATGTTCACTTAATATTCTTCTACTATCTCTCTGTCACAGGGCTTTGATTCAGTTTTGTTCTTCTTATTCTCATTCCATATACTCTTCTTGTGATCTAAATGCCCATTTCTCTCTCTTTCCTTTCTCCCCTCCCTCTCTGTTTCTCTCTTCTCTCCTGATCCCCTTACTGTTCGACCTGTGACCCAGTCGTGCATGCGCTCTCTCTCTCTCTCTGTCTATCCGTCCCTTTGCCCCCCTTGCCCTCTATCTTAATTATCTTTAGATTTAAGATGAACAGAAAAATTGGGTACAAACTATTAAATATGTTAACATATTTAATCAATAAAAACAAATGTACATTCTATTTACTATATTTACAATCAATAAATGAATACACCTAAGTAAAATGGGTCTTGGAAGTTGTTAGTACCCTCCAATGAAATTTCATTTGAAATACACATGACAATTTTTGTTTTTCTTCTTCAGTAGGCTATACAGGCTATATGCTTAGGGCACAAAACGTCCATGTACCGGTATATGGCACTTTGATGTAATAGGGTTCTACTAAAGGTTCAACCTGATTCGGTTTACACTTCTGTTCTAAATCAGGTTTTTTTAAAAGGAAGCCGGTCTGAGGTCTAAGTTTTCCTTTAGTTGTAAAATTGTGGAAACTACCAAACTTCATCCATAAAACGCTGACTAATGTTTCATCATGGTGTTACATTTATAGTCTGGGGGGTGTTTCATAATGGTGTTCGTAAAATTACGCATGACTTTACGAACGACTTGAATATGAAGTGCCAGATAGGATGCCCAAAGTTTTTTCCTGATGTTTTAACAAAGTGTGACTTTATTTCCAATAACCTCAATTAAATTATGGCAAAAAATATACTTTGCATTAAGTAAGGTTTGTTATAATAAGAATTTTAATCTACATCTGCACAATTTAACTTTAGTTGATGCAGTTAAAAATGATTGAGCATCCCATTTGGCTTGTCATATATAAGTCATTTGTAAAGTCATGCGTAAATTTACAAACAGCTTTATGAAACACCCTCCTGGATACCTAATCATGATCCAAAACTGAAGCTCTTAAACTATGAAAACAATCACATATAAATAACATCTATTCATGCAGAGCCAGAAGGGCATTAACTCTGTGTTGAAGTAGATTAGCCAATGATTTTTGGCTCCAGAAAGACAACAGTACAGTGGAACGTCATTATAATTAGAGCTCTGATATGAGGAGGTATCTGTTAAAGCCCCACTGTCCTACTTGCTCCCTCTATAAAGAAAACTTCCCCAATCGGTGCCTGTTGGTCCCCCAAGATCCTCTTTTTCTTGTGTTAGTTGAGAGCTGAGCTAATGAGATAGCCACCTGTCCGTGACCTCGCTGTGTGGTCTAATCCCTTCTGGCCCAGTAGCATTGACGGTTTAAACCAAGGTGACTTTGCTGGTCCCAGCTCTTTATATTCTTTTGCGTTTTTTTACCCTGATATAACCAGGTAATTTACATGGTCCAAAAGGATCTCGTTATAACGAGGTTCCACTGTACACGAGTACTACATGCAACATGAACTACCGGTAAACAGTAAGATACAGGAAAACAAAATTTGAAATTGATGGCTAAAGTAACAGTGTTACAACAATGGCATATAGCCAGACCTTTGCCTCAAGAGGGGGCAAATCATCTGTGCCTGTGAGATCAAGGTCAGCAAGGGCCCTTCGTTATGAGAATGTAGTACTGATTTCTTGCATTTTTAAGAGCAACTTAGAATTGATGACTGAAAAATTGATTGCCAAAGGCAAAAGGGGGCTGCCATTTCGTCCATGATCAGAAATGAGTCGGGAGGGTCAAATTGCTCTCTTTGCCCCTCCTTCAAATACCCTAAATGTGTGACAATATGATTCTTTTTACAAGCATTCATCCCACAACGCATATTCTGAAAAAGGTTGCTATTTCTATTGCATTAACAAAAGAATTAACAGACACATGCATTCTAGGAAGAAAAAAATTATAATGCATATACTGTAAGTATATGAACAAGTAGGCCTACACCACTTTGGAATGTGCTTTAGTTTTATTTTTGAAATATCTTACCTTACAACATATTTTTAGCTTAATACAAGGTACTCATTTGGTCACAACTTAATGTTTAAATTAGGACAGAAATCTGGGTCAGTTTGTCACGTGACCTAAAATACTCAGGAAAATTGTGAAAATTATCAAAATGGCCACAGTGAATCGCACATACCATTGGCTCAATACGTAATGGCTGAAAAAAATGTTTTACCAGTGGTCAGTACTATAAAAATCATTCCTAATTTACTTCATTGTCATGAAAAGTATTTCATTATACTTGTCCTAAAATGTTATCCTTCTTGTCCCAACACGCACTTGTATGTAAAGACACTGATGCGCAACTAACAAAGCCAGCAATGGGGTTATTACAAATTCTTTATACCCTCTTTTTTTTATCCTTCTTTTCCCATCACGTACTTGTACGTAATGACACTGATGCGCAACTAACAAAGCCGGCAATGGGAGTATTCAAATTCTTTATACCCGTACCTTCTTTTTGTTATGCTGACAATCACGGCTGGAATGGAGCATTATGTATCTATGATGTAGGTAAAGACCAAAAACTAAACCAAACAAATGTTTTTTTTTTTAATTAATCCATATTTTTCATTGATACATCACCTTGCAGGCGGGATTTGGCCTACTGGAACCATAATAATACAAATAATAACAATAATAATATCAAAATCATGATGATGATTCAAAGCATATCCATGGCGCCATATTTCTGTTTAAAACATTCAAATCAATAGCTGCACTTCATTATCAACATCAACCACTTAGCTTTAGGTACATATGTAGTTTATCACCATTTCTGTGAAATTATAACAACGATAAGCAAAAAGAGTAATAATGATTGCACAATTTGAGTCTATTTCTGTTGCAGCATGGAAGAAAATGAGTCCATTACTTTTTTATATTTCATGGCGCCCTATACATAGTATGTAGAGGTGTTGTGGCGTAGTGGATAACTCGTTGGACTATGAATCACAAGGTCCGCGGTTCGAGTCCCTCCGCGTCACTAATATTCTTTGGCAAGACATTAATCTACACCAGCCACTCTCCACCCAGGTGTTAAATGGGTACCGGTAGGAAGGAATTCCTTAAATGCTGTGAGCGTCGAAATCAGCAGCCTAGCATAGCCGGGTAATGTTGGAGCGCCTTGAGGACCTTGCAAGGTCGATATGTGCGCTATATAAGAATCCAATATTATTATTATAGTAATCAGCATTGTATTACTACATGGTTAAAGAGGTTCTCAGATCAGCACACTAGACCAGATTCTTTCAGTCGTTCTATATTTTTTTTATTTCTTCAATCATCTCTGCCCTCCTCCCTTACACTGATAACGTGATCCCCGAAAATACACCCTTTGAAAAAAATTAATGAAAGGACTGTCTCCGTTTTAGTGTTGAGGCCGGTGTGTTATTTTCTCAGCTGATTGGGCGCGCAGCATAGAAATAGTCCAGGCAGTGGACTGTAATAATAATAATAATATTCAGCTTTTATATAGCGCTTAATACATCTCGGACGTCTCTAAGCGCTTTACAGATATACTATTACCCCGGTCATTGGATTTAGTGCTTGTTTGCACAATCTCCACTCCCTGAGGAGCATTCCAGCCATTCCAGGCGTCACTTGACGCTCAAAAACTGTTTGACCAACAATGACGGTCGCATCCTACCGGGTACCCATTTTTACACCTGGGTGGAGAGTAGCAAGTGTAGGTTAATATCTTGCCAAAGGATTTATTAGTGCTGTGTTGGGATTCGAACCCTCGACCATTGCATCACCAGTCAAGCACCTTAAGCCACTCGACCATGGCACTCCCACTGACTATGTGCGCACCTATCTGAAGACAAGAAGATGTATCCATGTATTCAGTACATCGGGTGAGTAGTCGCTTTAAAGTTGGGGTCCGTCTGATGTAAATGTTGCCCCTGGGATGTGGATGGGTTAGGGGTCAGATGGTGCAGAGGTTGAGGTTGGATGGTAGACATGAAAGGGCTAGGCTGGAGAGGCTGCAGGGTTTGATTGGTAGGGGGTAGATACTGCCTCGGCTGCGGCAGGGAGTGTGTTGGCTGATGGCTCAAGGGTTGTCCAGTGCCAGTAAAGGTGTAGGGAGACGGCAAATGTTGCGCCAACGGCTGAGGCGGCATCATGTGGTGGCCAAGCTGCGAGGCCAGGTAGGAGGCAGTCATGCCCGTTTGTTGGTTTGTGCCTGTTAGGGGAAGCGATTGTGAATGCTCCTTGTACGGGTAGGGAGATGGTGCGGCTCTCTGGACGATCTGTGTTACAATGGTCTGGGACAAAACACTTCCTGCAGGAGTCAGGCTCGGCTGGCGAGGGATGTACTCTGACTCCTGCTGGCTGTGATGCTGGGTTGCTGACGATAGAGCAGGTGGCAGCGAAGACACCAGCTGAGAAGACAGAGATGAAAAATCTATCATACCTGATGGTGCTGTGGCTGGAGGGAACAGGTGCCTTTGAGTTTGCTGAAGTGGTGCAACAAGAGGCTGCATTGCTTCTGCCTCTAGGGGACTAGGTTCAGAGATCCCTGAAGCGGATGATGCTGTGTGAAGGGTCTGGATGTGGGACGTTGCAGGAGCATTCATGATGATCTGTACGGGCGAGTTCTCTCTCACTTGGGTCAGTGCTGTTGAAGGGATTATCCCTTCACAAGATGAGGGCATCGTTGAGGTGGCTGTCCCTGGAACCATGTAAACAGCATTGCCAGGCTGGGTCTGAGCAGCCGAAGTTATGATGTAGGACAGCAAGTCCTTGAATCCTGCAGAAGAGTTTGTACCTGCTGCAGGAGCCTGTGGCAATGTTGCTTCTGGTTTGGTAACCTGTGCACCTCCACCTTGAACATCCAACACCCTTCCTTGCTCTACACTATTCTCTTGCCCAGAAGTAAGCTTGGACTCGAGTGCTTTCTTAATAACTGCAGTCCCTCTCATTTTAATTTGAAGCAGCGGTAGTGGGGTGTTAGCTTTCCGCTTTGCCCGCCTCCAAAGATTATCTAAGGAGTCAGCAGGCACTTGAGCTTTGCACTTTGCAACAATCGCTTTAAGTTCACTGAGAATGTATGGGAACAGGGAAGCTTGTACTTTTTTATTTTCCAGAAGAGCTAGTAGTTCATCATTGACATCTAATATTTTTGTCAAGTTTACTTCAGATGTCTCGTCATCTTCGATTGGAACTGGCTCAGCGTTGAAAATCAATCCTGGATCCTGGGCATCATTATCTTCAGGTTCATAAGTGTTGGCCATGAAGAGTCCCCCATCATCCCCATCATCATTGTCTTCGTCATCATCATCATCTGCTGCGTCACCTTTAGGAATGGCAGCATCTTCACCATTCTTTCCAGTTCCTTCACTTTCATTTGAATTTGCAACAGATTCTTTGGCTTGAATAGCTGCCTCTTTTTGTGCTTGTCTCGGACTTCTCCTGAGTTTCTTCTGAGGCGGGGGCAGAGGTGCTGAAGAGGTGCTGCTTTTCCGTGAAGGGTCTGTCAGCTGCATTTTGATATTCACCAGGAAGGAGCTCTGCATCTGCATGTGGACCCTGTGTATGTGGGGGCAAAGATGGGACTCCTCCCCACAGGTGCAGGTGTACAGATGAGGACAGAGCTCAACGCAGGATACGTGAAGACACTGGGGGCTGCATGACGCCTCTGGGCAAAACTTCTTTACTCTCTTCACATGTAACAGTTCTGTCTCAGTTTTCACTGAATACATCTTTGCCATCATTCTTGTAATGCATTCAAGGGGTATCTGGAGGGCATCTTCATGCCTTGATCTTAGGCCCACTGTCTGTGTTGGTTGCAGACAACTTTGTAAGAGAGACTGGTCACTGTGTTCATCAGCAGTCTTCACCAAGAAAGCCACAAGGTCATATATCTCCCCTTCTTTGCTCTCACTGTCAAGATACGCTTTGAGTGGCTTGTGGAAGGCTTCATCATACATTGTGGTGTGGTTGGGATCAGAGGAATAATTTCCATAGCAGGTTGCCCACTGCGGGCAGCGATCCAAGTAAGACTCTTTGAAATATACCACAAAGCTCTTATCCTTGGATTGATATCTGTTCAGGAATGTGCTGGTCATACTTGTGAACTGATTCAAATTGGTTTCTTCCATGAGCAAGACCAGGGATGTGTATATCTCTCTCCTGAGCTCCTTGTCCGTGACAAGCGCTTGCAGCTGATGCAGCCAGTCATGGTGAACGAGACGCTTGCAGAAGACATGGCTAAGGTTCTCACCAAAGACGGCCAAGAGAATGTTGATGCAGCTTGACGACTCATCGGTCAAGACCCCTGCCATCATGGACTTGTTGAAACTCTCTGCGATTATCTGGAAAAAATAGAAGAGTGCTGCTTGATCGTCGGGACTGCAAATCAGATGAGCCACGGGACTTCCTCGACCGTAATCATCTCGCATGCTGACATTCACCAGTAGGTAATTCTGATACTGCACCGATTCCACACAGAGGTACTTGACTGTGAACAGTTGCAGCATGTGAAGCTGTTGCTTTGTCTGCACACCAACAACAACTGGACTGTCCTCCACTGCCAGGGAATCTCCTTCAAGCTTTCCAATGATGTACTGCCCTCCTTCAGGCTTGTACATCATGATGGGATTGTGTCCTTCGGATCTGTGTTTCTCTAGGAGAATGGCTAAGCTGGAGATGCTGTCCAGACCTTCTGGATTCTTCTCCGCTCTTTTGAATATATTCCGTCGCATCTGCTGCATGTGGTGTCTGGAGATGTTCAGCTGCTTCTTGAATACAGTCAGGTTACCGATGTTGCTATGGTTTGGACGAGAAAGGTCCTTCAGGATGTCTTCCACAGTGACCCCAAACGCGATCTTCAGCTTCAAGTCGTCCCTCAACTTTTGTGGCAATGGATGGAACTTGATGTCGCTGGATAGGAGACGGTGAGAGTGTGAACTGTAGTATGTAACCTTGAGGTTGCCTGTCTTCAGGCACTTGGCTGTAATGATCCTTGCTGGGCAGATCATATCCGTCTTGACACACCCCTGAGACTTTTTTCTGGAGGTTGTCCTGGCAGGACTTCCTTTGGCTTTGTGACTTCGAGAGCTGCCATTCCTCTGACATGCATAGGTCTGATGAATGCAAAGCGAAGACTGGATAGCGCCTCTTTCTTTCGAAAAATAAGCAAAGTTCTGACTCTCTTCTCTCTCCTTCCATGCCAAGAATTTCTCCACGGTTGCAAACGAGAGCTCCGACTTCTGCAAACATATGCCATGGTCTTCCTCTAGATGCTGCATGAGTTTGGTCTTGTGGTAGAACATCTCCTTGCATCCAGGACGGATGCATGATGTCCTGGCGTTGCTGGTCGTTGTCTCCTTGTGGACCTTCCGAACATGGCGCTGGAGATTGGTCTTCTGTGTAAAGAGGTTGTTACATCTGGTGCAGCAGAACTTGCCATCTTTCTGTTGAGATAATCATTCAAAGAAGAGTAAATATGTACGTTTCGCACATCAATGAGAAATGATTCTTATTTACTTAGGAAACAAAATATAAAATTTAATTTGAAATGATATACAATAAGTATCAAGTTACCCATCAAATCAGGCAAAAAGATATTCATTTTCATGGAAAATGTTAATATATCATAGGGGAAAACAGACTTGTTCTAACAGTCTCGTTGATAAGACAAACCTCATCTAACCTTGAATCAGGCTATAGCTAACTCTACAAACCCTTAAAAAGGTTTAAAATTTATATGTACAGTAGTCATATTCTTGGCTAATTTATAAGTTTTGGAAATGCCCCCCTCTCAAAAAAAGAAATGGAAGCTCTTATTACCAATCATGTGAAAGAATATGTTTTGACTAATACGTAATGATACTAATTGATATATTTGGTAAATTATTATATCTTTCTGGACCGGATAGATTTTGCGCAAGTGTCATGCAGTCCCATATGAATCTGTCTGTGTACAGTGCTTGTAACTTTACCAAGACTGGGCCAAATTTCTTATCATTTTGATGATTCCAGAACCTTGCAGTACACCAATACTTATATGCTAGATGATCAACCTTTTCTGATCGATTCCACAACGTTTCTTTTACAATGCAATCGCATGACCAGAACTGGTCTTTACTTTTAATGTACACATAAAGTATCCTAGTGTGGTTGTACGATACATGCTACGGAGACAATTGCTCTGTGGTCTATATCCATACACTAACCAAATGTTTAAGCTTCACTATGGACCAATCATGATACTTAATTTTAACCAAATCCTAAACCTATTAAACTAAAAATCTAATTGCAACCAGCTAGCCCTATATCTCTGATGAAATAAATCCAGAGTATATTTTTGCCAGAGCATAAATGTACATCAAAGCACCTCGGTATTAAAGCAGGCATTGCTTTATTTCATTAATAATAATAATAATTAAACATTTTTATATAGCCCATAACACATAGGCAAATTGCATGTCTCAATGCACTTTAAGAAAAGGAAAAAGAAGAAACAATGCACAGGTTCATGATTCTGATTATTTATGAAGTGGTGAAGAGATATGTTTTCAGAGAATTAATAAAGGTTTTATCGAATCTATATTTATGAAGTGGTGAAGAGATGTGTTTTCAGAGAATTGATAAAGGTTTTTTCAGATCCTATAAATTTCAGTTGTTCAGGCAACTTGTACCCTGGGCTTGAGACACTTCTGCCGAGGCTGTATGAACTTACCATGGTAAAGAAGGGCTTATTGGTTGTTAGGGGATCACTGCTGGTCTCTGGCTCAGGGGCAGGGTCCTCATCCTCACCACCCAGCAGGTATGCCTGGAATAGCAACAAAATAGACAAAAAAATTCAGTTAGAAAAATTAGAAAAATTAGAAAAAAGGGACTTTTTCAGCATACTACACCATTAAACTGAGAACAATTTGTCTCGTCATCATTAAATAGTGACAGTACAACCAAACAAGTGTATGGAACTTATAATACAAGTTAGAGCATGTAACTATCTGATATCATAATCAATTAATCATTACTAGCAAAAAAAGAAGACAATGAACTTGTCAGGTGATTAATTTTTAAGTTTTGGTGAAATAAAAGAGAAATGTTGTCCTCTTTTTCTAGGGAGCACAAGGATTTAACCCTTATCCTTTCCTAGGTTTCAATTTATTTCATCAAAGTTATCAAACCCCCTAAAAAACTATAATTTCTTAATTTGCAAGATAAGAAGGCCTGAAAATGTCAAAGTATCTGTATTTTTTGCACACTGAATGGCCCAGAATTCCTTCCCTTATATTCTTGTAGTACAGTACAGTAGTCCTCAGAACTTTATGAATATTTCTCCTCATTTTCTTGATTGCACACCGTACATAATTTTTTTCCTCCTATTTCTGGATTTACAAAAAGTCAGATATGTGGTTTACTCCACAAATTTCAGGAGCCCAATCATGCCAAGATATAAAAAGGATCCTATTCATATGGAATGTTTTGATTCATTCACATGTGTTTACAAGTCATGCTATTCAGTTAGGTTAAGTCATGCTAGTATCACTATGAACATGATGGACAAAGAAAGAGGTGTCACATGCATATTCATCAGTTCTACACATTTTTACAGCAGTGATGGGATGTTCCTTTGTCTACCACAGCAATTGTTGAGGGTAGAATGAGGAACTGTATATTTTGTCCGCTTTCTCTGTCCGTCATTTTCATAGTGTATGCACTTAAATATAAAAAGAAAGGAAATTAAACCTGTATTGTTTCCATGGTGATGCTTCTTCAATGGTAAATGGTATTAGTACAGGAAGCTGGATCTTTATTGTCTCAAACTTTTCAACAGCTGGTCCTTAGAAGAGGAAAAGCAGGAGTGCTTGAAGAAAATGGACCGCTGTTGAATCACCCATCACTTAGTGCCTTCAAAAGAGTTTCTGCAATTTTAGCACTTTAACATTTTGCAACTGCAAAAGACAAGAAAAACAAAATTGTAAGGGAAAGCAAGATTAAGTATCTAGATCTAGCTAGTGACAACACCTTGGTCTGGAACTCCTTTGAAATTCCACGTTTAACTCAGTAATGACATAAATGATTTTGGCGTTTGATAGGGGGTTGTGTATAGAAATTTAAGCCGTTTAAATTGAAATACCTAAAATAGAAACAACAAAAAATAAAATAACAAAAACTTGTTTTACGTAGTCTTGCAGATCAGGCGTTTATAAGAATTAAATCAATTAATAAATTCAATAAATGTTTATCTTTTTGTTATTTTAATAAGTAAACAACTGATATGCAAGACTAGGTAAACACCTTTATTTGACATTTTTAAATATCAAAGTAAATTATTAGATTGTGTTTCTTCTTATTTATTGATTAAATTCTTATAAACGCCTGATCTGCAAGACTACGTAAAAACTAGTTTTATTTAATTTTTAATCTGTTTCTATTTGGAAAACCTATATTTGAATTTAAAGGACTTAAATTTCTATTCCTTAAATTCTATTAAAAACGACTGATGTGGAAAATTAATAATAATAATAATAATAATAATAATAATAATCTTTTCAAGTCCACTCCAAATTTTATTAAGTTAAACCGAAAATGGAAATTCTTTTTGCCCAATTGATTGTGAGCCCGGCAGCCACTGAGCAGCGCCAGACCGACGTTGCTCTATCACCTTATTGTTGAGCGCCAAACAAGGTAGCAGCAACTCCAGTCTTTTAACGTCTTTTGGTATGACGCTGCCGGGGTTCTGGATGAATGGTCGCCTCCAAGTCAACGCGACACTACCCACCCTTTCGGCATAAGCCAAGTGTGTTCCACTTAACATAGCCTGCTTCTATGAATCAAGGGGAGGGGCACGTTAACACACAACGCAGGCTTCAGTCATCCGCCTGGGTGGGATTTGAACCCGAGATCTTTGGTTTGACAGACAGACGCTGTCCCGACTGAGCCAACTCGCCTCCCTGGAGGGAGTCTCACGACACCATGCTCACTTTCCCGCCGTCCCACAAGCTCATACATAGCGGGATCGGGAGACCCGCCACCAGGCTCTTCCTCCCACACATAGGAGCATCACTATCCTGGCTGTGTAGTAAAAGCTGTGCTTTTGATTCTCAACATTTCAAACACCACTGTACAAAACTCAACTGATTTCACTCAAAGTCGGTACTTTAGTGACAATTGATGACACCTAAATAGCAGTAAAATACATGTTTTTCAACTTACAGATGTCAAAAAGAATAATTTAAAAATTCAAATTGAAAGTCTAGTGTCAAACTTTGCTTACAGCTGCATCGACATGATTGTGTAGGCCTAGAGTCTATGCGATATTGTGTGGTGTGTATATTTGTGTATGGGTCTAATAATACCTTCTTCACAGCAAGCATGCAGTGCTATAGAGGTCAATACGCATTAGCATTGACTCCAGCTCTCTATGCTTTGCTGGAGTGCTTCCTCAGGGCTGTCAACTTTGGGGAACTGCTTTGAGGGAGGTCGTACGCAAGATTTTTTCAAGGGGCCGGTGTTTTAAAATTTGAAAAATCGCGCCGAAAATTTCGCAACGACTTGGCCAGCCGCTGAATAAGCAGGGGGGGGGGGGGCACTTAAGAGCACTTTTTTTTTTTGTCCCGGTTGTGGCGGGAGGTTTTTTCATAAACCGGGAGATTCTACATCGAAGCGGGAGAGTGGGAGGAAAGGCGTGCTGGCGGGAGTCTCCCGCTACGAGCTATTGGGACGGCGGGAGAATGAGCGTGGAGGCGTGAGACTCCCTCCAAATGCGGGAGGGTTGACAGCCCTGGCTTCCTCCTGCTCTCCCGCAAACGCTGTAAAATCTCTGGGTTTAAACCAGCCAAACGTGTCAAATGAAAACAAAAAGTTGCATATGGTACAGTATGCTGGTTTGTAACAAATCTTCCTCCAAGTCCAACTTCTAAATTTCTAAGCCGAGCTGTTCCAATTCCCCAAAGTTGTTTTACATTTTGGGGGCTCGGTACGAAATTGTAATAATATTTATTAGCAAATTATAAGTATGAAAAATACTGCCAAAATGTGTGTGGTTTAATATAGCAGGTCGTGATCATGAGAATCGAGAGCATGACATTATTAAATAAATACAAAGTTTTGGGAAATTTTGAAAATTGGGTAGATAGCGATTCTTTACAATTTGGATATATTTGGATGTCCCTGTGGATGAATTATAAGCACTAGAAAATTTAGCCTCTAAAACACTTCTGCTTCCGGAAAATTTGAATATAAAAATTTACCGGTGCTCCCGGTAAATTTTGATAAATTTCAAATAGCGCCTACGGCCGTACAATGGTAGCTGCGACCATGAAAATCTCAGAATATGTACATGTAGATGTGATATATAACTTTCAAACAAGAATAGCAAATTGGTCGATTTTAGTCAAGAAACGTTGATTTATAGCTTAATTAATATCTTGACCTTGAGAGGAAGCTATACAACAAAAAGAGTGTACTATTTAATATTTCATAACTTTAGATAGGGAGGCCAATGCCCGGGCGTAAGGCTTCTACGCCTACGATTTGTGCGCTCGTCGTCCAAGTCAGAAAATTACCAGAAGAAAAACAAAGGGGAAAAAAAAGAAAACAAATATCTATGGAATAAAATCTATAACAAATACACAATTGTACACTCCACAACATACATGTACCTATAATCACGGATCTGTAATGGTCTTTCACCATTTGTTGATGATCTTGCAGATTTTGACGTATTGAAATCCAATAATTCTGTTAGCAGACGAACTTAGCGCGCACAAATGAGAAACTAGAAGGGTCCTAGAGGGCGATGAGGTTAGCTCACTAAAATCCTTCTCAATGACTGAAGGTAGAGCCTAAAAATATGGAATCAATTTAATATCAAAGAACTTTTGATAGAGATTAACATATCAGATGTGCACAAATGTCACTTTTAACAACTAGAAAATATAACAAAAAAGGATTATATCTTTTTAATTGCAGATTTTTACAAACTGCACATTCAAAGGTAGATAGAGTACGATGTTTTTGTCAATCTTGCGTTGGTTTGAGCCCCATAGCTAGAGCCATCTCAAATTGAGAAGGAAAACTGTGAACAAAGACGTCATTGTTCCAGCCCAAAATAGAAGTCTTGCGACATCATAATATGAATATGTATGAGGTCCGGTCTCATCGCGCGCAAAACAAATTTGACGTAGTCTCACACATAGTACCTTTTTCTCAGCACTAGACACCAGTGGCGTGCAGTAATGTATGAGAAGTGTAAAAAAAGACATTTCAGTAAAAAAAAAAAGTCTATGTGAGCAGTCTATACTCCAATTGAGAAGTGTAATGAATGCCATGATTTGAACGTGTGTGTTTTAGTGTATGATATCATCATGGTTAGTGAGAAAGAGAGAGAGAGAGAGAGGGAGAGAAATATCTCTGTCAGTAGTACAGGTCTATCAATGCGTGCAGTCATGTTTGATTCCGTATTGTGTTCGCTGCAAGTGCAAGTTGGATTTATCGATCGTTGAATGCAGTGTCAGATTGTACTCATGAGGAAATAGTAATTGGAATACATCGCAAAGCTAAGGTAGGCCTATTTATTTATTTCAATCAATTTCTTAATTTACAATGAGTACGTGGCTTTCGAGCTTTCTCTCGATTATGTTTTGACCCTCCATGCCATGGCTAGCATGGCTCAATCGCGGCTTGCATGCAATTACCGTACCTGGCCTGCAGTACTGTGTCGGTGTGTGCGACTAATTCAAGGCTAGCCGGTGATGATGAATGTACTTTCGCGCGAAGTTTTGAACTTGTTGTCCGGGCAATGACCATGATGACACGCCTATTCCCTCGGGCCTGTCTAATTCTCAACGTAACTTTTGGGACCATGAAATTGATCGTTTCAAGGCTCTTGCGTACGGCCAGGCGTAGAAGGAATTGCATTGAAAAGAGCTGGATATCTCCTATTTTGTGGAAATTCTGGAGTCGGCAGATGGGTGAGTTTTCTTAGTGAAAGGAAATGCTTTCTTTTTAATGTTTGTTTTATTATAAAGAAACTAGTAATTAAAAAGTTATATTTGGGCATTGGCCTCCCTACTTTAGACTCGATTTCAACCGCGACAAAGATCACTGAATATAGAAGGATCGCATTGCTCCCAATATGTTCATATGAACCAAATTCATGACTCCATACCAAAACTTTGTATTACGTTTAATTGTGCGCATTGCGCCTTTAGTACAGCTGTGTATACACTGTAGGCCGTAGGTCCATGGTTGTAGCTAGCTATGGCTGGGTCCGTGGGTAGTGCTGCGACTGCGCCTGCGGAGACCGAGTAGGCCTAGCATCTAGGCCTACAGTGAATAGCTCTTTCGAAATCAACAATTGTCATCTAATCTGCACCCTTACTAGATACTTGGTAACTTAGAATGTTATCTTCATTTTGTAAAAAGTATTAAGTTTGTATAAAATCCTATTTTCTAAAACAATTTGATAAACAGAAGCAGAATAATTGATAATTTACCTTAAAATTCTTCTCCGTCATGTATTAGCACAAGGCAGACTCTCTCTCTTTCAATAGACGCCATCGTCAATAGTATTAGTCTGAGTCGCAGTCATGTTTAAAATCTTTTACTTTTCTAGAACTTTAGAAGAGACTCGTGCCGTGGTGGGTTGTACTCGCCGGGGCTTAGGTTTAGTGTTATATTATGTGTGTGCAGAAGCAGCGCTCACGGAGTTCGGGGGGGGGGGGTGCAGGGGGCACAGTGTCCCACTTTTCAAGTAGACCCTATCCCTAAAGTGCCCCTTTTTACATAGGAAAAGTGCCCTTTTTCTTTGACAAGTGCCCTTATTAATTTCTAAAAGTGCCCCTTCCCCTTTCCACCTCTATTAAATAAGTGTCCATTGTAAGTGCCTTTTTTAATCTCTAGTAAGTTCCCCTTTTCAGGTAAGCGCCCCTTTTCACTTTTTGATAAGCGCCCCCTTCACCTCTGATAATTGCCCTATTCAAATTTGAATGCTTTGACATGTTCCCCTTTTCCTTTGAAAAAGTTCCCCTTCCCATTTTAATAACTACCCCTTTTTAACTCGGATAAGCGCACCTTCTCATAAGTGCCCCTTTTCATCTCTTGTAAATGACCCTATTCAATTCTGAGAGATAATCGTTTTACTTTGACAAGTGCCACTTCCCCCTCCTTATAAGTGCTCTGTTCATCTCTTATAAATGCCCCTTCTATTTTGACACGTCCCCCTTTTCCTTCCTAATAATGCTCTTTTTCCTTCTCATAATTACCCCTTTGCATCTTTGATAAGTGCGCCTTTTATTTTAACATGTGCCTCTTTTTCTTTTTAATAAGAGCCACTTCCCCCTTCCATTTAAAAAAACCTTTCACCTCCGATAAACGCCCCTATTAATTCTGATCGGTTCCCCTTTTCTTTTAACAAATGCACGTTTCCCTTTATCACTAGTGCCCCTTTTTCATTCTCATAAGTGCCTCTTTGTCGTGTATGGTCAGACTGCGATAAGTGCCCCTTTTCACCTCTGATAATAACCCTCCATTAGCAATGATATGTGCCCTTTTCCCTTTCTAATAAGGAACATATCCCTTTTTCGAAAATGCCCCTTTTCACTTTTTATAAATGCCCCCATCAACATCTGATAGGTGACTCTTTTCCGTCGAAAAAATAATGCCCATTTCCCTTTCTCATAAAATCCTTGCCTCTTTTTTTTTAGATGCCCCATTTTCACCTCTGATAATTTGTACTTTGACACGTGCTCCTTTTTTCTTTTAATAAGTGTCTTTACCATTACGATAAGTGTCCCCTTTTCCTCCCATCATTAAACGTGCCCCTGATTTCAAGCGACTAAGAGCAATTGCCCCCTCGCTCGTATAAATGTTATAAATATAATAATGTAACTTATCAACGGTCTTTTCAGTCTTCCATTATGAAAATGTGCTTATAACCCCATCAGGATTGGCCCTGTTTTTCCTCCTTACTAATTTTTCGCACTGCGACCTCACAAATCTTAATTTTTTTCCTTGATTGCCTTGCTCACTCGCAAATGAATTTTCAGTCCAATATCTGATGTATAAAGAGAAGAAAAAATCACCATCCTTGATAATGTAATCACAATATATATGGTTATATACCAATGTCTAAAAAATTGTATTTTTTTGAGATTTTCCTTTGAAGGTGCCCTTTTTTTCTCTCACTGAAAGTGCCCTTTTCTGTTGCCCCCCCACTTTGGAAGTCGCTCCGCCGCCTGTGTGTGTGTGTGTGTGTGAGTGGGGGGGGGGGGGGGGGGGGGGGGCTAAAAAAACCGGGAGCCAGTGCGTGACTTGTCCCAATCGCGGGCACACAAGAGTAAGGCCTATATAACCTCACTCACAAAAGGATGTTTCAGTTTGATCACTACTATACTCAACTTTTATTACATCACCATCATCATTATCACTAAAGTTACAGTTTTGAGCGGTCCATGATCTGCCATGCAGGCTTGCATTGTAATTTCCTTTTGATTTTGAGGGGGCTTCTTTTAGCCATGCAGGCCGGATCTGTACCAAAGTTGGTGGCGAGGTCATTTGGCGACAGAAAAGTAAAATTATTCAGGAAATAAATCCATACAAATCCAGGTCTTAAGCATATATTCGAAATACAAAATCACCAAACTTCTTTAAAAGAGCACTCAAATGTATTATCATTTCACAGATGTAAGATATTACTGTAAATAAATATAAATCTATATATCAGTTCTCATTATATCGAACATAAATTTAATTCTCTTATGATCTTTAAGACATTTTACTAGACCGTACAATTTACTTTTTTTCTCTCTTCAGTCTTTGTAAATAGGAATTGTATTTGTTATATATTATACATTTTAAAGGTGTTGTACCGACTCAAGCGTGTTCATTCTTGTATAATAATTGCAACTTGTCCTTGATAAAACATTGTTATATTCTTTTCCATGTAAAGTCAATTCAAATGGATTGTAAAATTGAAAATGATTTGTTATATCCATGTGATGCGTCGTGAAAGTGTGAACATGCATAACATTATTAAAACAATATATATATATATATATATATATATATATATATATATATATATATATATATATATATATATATATAGGGGCCTAAACCTGACAATAGTAGGTTCATCCCGCGATGGAGATAATACGAGGGGTAAGTGCTGTATATATACAGCATTCATCACAATAATTATGTTCACTTCAGTTTTATATTTCACGTTTACATACAGGACAATTACCATTTGCACGAGGCACATAAATGCAAATAACAGTGTTATGCAATTCTTACCGCATACGCTGACCAATATCTGTCAAGTTATCCAAGTAACCAGTGTTATCAGTTAATTATCAGTAACTGATAATAAAACAAAAGAAAAATCTAGTCCATTGATTTCAGATATATTGTCGAAATAAAGTCTGTTTCTGCAGACTAGATCTAATCCCAGCCTATCGATAGAGAGCCTATATTTTTGACAGAGGACAATTCTACATACTTTCGTAGTACAATTCATGCTAAAAAAAAAGAAGAATGAAACAAAACATTGTTCTTTTTAAAGAAAAGAAGAAGAAGAAGAAGAAGAACAATAAATTGTTTAAATTGGACAATTGGTTTTAATTGGATAAAATATAAATTACCTCTCTGCCACTGTTTTAGTTATTTGACCTATTTGGACAAAACTACGGAATATAACACACCTCTCTGCCACTGTTTTAGTAATTATATAACCTGATAAATCCCTCTCTGCAACATATTGTCTTTGATTTTGCATCTGTGTACACAAATAGATCCAAACGTCGACAGCCACGGAACTCGGAGCAGTCGACAGTAGAGCTAAAAAGGTAAGTTTCTTCACTACTTCAGTCACTTCGTTTAATTATCATCTTGATATCATCCTATAAATGTACACATAGGCTTTGTTCGCTTCTAATTATTGGGAGCATTGTTATGGCTTAAATTTCAACTTGTTTTGTGCTGCCGTTGTGCCGCAGCTCGGCTCAGTGGAATCCAGCGAATCTCGGGGGAAAGAGCTCGGGCGACCATTGGCAGGCGCCTGGCTCATCAATAGGTGTGTTTTCATCAGCTCGAGAGTGCCAACTAACCCGCTGTTTCTGATGTGAGAAATAAGCCCGAAGTTATGTAATCGCGTCTTAATCAGCCCGAGACTCAACCTCGAAACTCGACCTCAAAACTCGACCTCAAAACTCGACCTCGAGATATTTTGCTCAGCGTTCGCACAATTAAGTCATAGAATCTAGTGCGAGTCTTCGGTCGGGCGGGTGAAGACTACAGTCACTGACTATCAGTCAGTAGCCTAGCCCTAGGTGGGTGTATGTGTGTGTGTGTATTGGGTTTTTACAGACGTGTATCAATCAGATATGATTATTTACGTCTGGGGACCGACCTTTAAATGTCACCATCCGAAAGACGTGACTCAGTTTCGAACCTGCGTCCTCGGCTGAATCAGTTTACAAAATATGTAACTTACATTCATTGTTAGCTGGATTGGGGCACGCCACAACGCCCAGTTGTGGTCCTATGCATACCGGACAAATAGCAAGATATTTTGCAGACTAACTAGTCCAGGATATCTTGGGATGATTATCTCGACCAAATATTCCGCTTATTGCAACTGCGGGCTGATGAGGACGCACATTAGCTGGATAATTTGCGATCCGGATAGTTAAAATAGCGGGTTATTTGGCTGATGAGGTCAGGCCTATTATTGACATGTCTCTGAATCGGTAACGCCTAGTTGGTGCCTTGGGGCTAGCGTAATTTGAGCTTAGCTGCACTGACAAATACATGTACATGTACATGTACATACGCCTTGTGATAAGGAAAGAGAGAACGCAAGTGAAAGAAAACAAAGAAATGCCTTAGGAAAACAAAGAAATAAGGAATGAAAGAAAAAAGATAAACAAGAATTACATCAATAAAAAGTCATAAGGTCTTTAAAGCTTAAGGATAGATACGAAATTAGACATGGGAAAAGAAAATAAATGAAAAGGAGAGATGGGAATTGAGAGAAGGAAAGACAAAGAAATAAAGGAAGAACAAAGAAATATAAAAGGATGTCAAAGAGAGTAAGAGACACACAAAGAGATGGAAACAGGCAAAAACCATATCAAAGAAATATGGAAGACAGGAAAAGTCAGAAGAAGAGAGAGATGAAAGAAAATCGGGCACCTTGTCCGTTTTACACTGACATGTACATGTAGTGGGTCTGGGTCTTACAAATATGGTACATATTATTTAATTCATTTTCTTTTTGTTGTTGATGTTGTTTTTATCAATTTTATAATTATTGTTATTTCTGTTATTATCATTATTATTTTGTTATTATTGATATTATTGTTTTTATTATTTTCATTATTATTCGTGTTGTTATGGTTGTTGCTGTCGTTCATGTAGGAGTACATTTAGTAATCAAAGAAAACTGATGAAAAGACTTTGAGACAAGATGAAGAAATTTCTAAAATGTCTATTTTCTTTAGAGGACCTACTTATGGAAATATGCTATGATTGCTATCTATAATAAATTTATGGTAATTACTAATGCCCCGAGGAAGAAGGCACTTATGAGAAAAAACAGAAATTGATGATGTATTTTAGTACACGATGAACAGGAGAGTTATCTGCAACTACATGGACATGTGCATCCCCGCCCACTGATCAAACTGCCAATTTTAAATGTACATACACCCTGTACACGGAGACTTTAATAGTGATCTCATATTTCAAACATTCATCATAAATGTCTTATTATTGGTCCCATTTATTTAAAACTTTCAACATTCTGTTCATCTTATCTTTCTGCTCTCAAGTAAATTAACTTATTATAAGGGTCGGCTTGCCCTTTAAAGTTAATAATAATAAAAATATTCTGGATTTATATTGGCTTAATACGGAATATTGTCTTTAAGCGCTTTACAGATATTATTAACCCGGTCATCGGAATCATTCATGCATAATGTGCACTAACTCCAGTGTACTCCACTCCCTGGGGAGTATTCCTACTGTATGGTCACCATGAGGGCATGGGAAATTACTACACAAATGCTTTCGTCATCATACCAGGTCGCCATTTCTCTCTTGGGTATTTAGTGGCAAATGTAGATCAATGCCTTGCCAAAGGACATTAGTGCTGTGTCGAGATTGAACCATGACCTTCAAATTTCAATTCAAGTGCTTGAACCATTAGAGTACGACACTACACTACTTTGGCAAGACATTGATCTACATTTGCCACTCTCTCCACCCAGGTGATGGGTACCAGACAACCAGGTAGGAAACAAAAGTTCATGTGGTTAGATGAGCAAGTGTGCGCTTGTAAAAATGATGCCTGGCTGGAATGCTCCCCTGGGAGTAGCCTCTTGTCCATGGCACTGGCGCTGTTGGGGTCCGTAAATTCTGGCGAGCGAAGCGAGCCCGATACGAGGGCCTCTTAACAAGTGATCTGAATTTCTTATGTATTTCATTGTTCGGCGAATATTCTGCCCAACTGAAGTTCAGTGAAAATCATCCAATCAGCGAGAGCTACTATGATGTAATATATACCGCTCTGTGCGTATTTCCTCCGTGAGAGTGAGACCGGCCGCCTATCTCCCGGGCTTTCATGCATAATTCAGTAGGAAATCGGGTCTCGTGAATATATAATTCAGATCACTTGTTAAGAGGCCCTCGGCGCAAGCGCCTCGTTTCTACATGTAGTTTCACTAGTTTGCTTCGCTCGCCAGAATTTACGGACTCCAACAGCGCCAGGGCCATCGACAAGAGGCTACCCAGGGAGTGGAAAATGTGCAATGTGCATACATTGTGTGCGGGTAAGCCTAAATCCGATGACCGGGATAATAAAATATATCTGTAAAGCGCTATGAGAGGGCCTGCGGTCCTGAAATGCGCTATAAGAACAAACTATTATTATTACATTCTTGATAAGAGCTACCTACTTTTATTGCATATATAGTGTTGTTGAAATTTAATGTGAATTGACATGTAATTAAATGTACATGTATATGAAGAAAAAATACTCTGCTATTGTCCTGTGTTTCCTCCTATCATGAAAATAAACAAAACATACTGTATCTGATTAGAGTAAGCATTATTGCTCCCCAGGGTTCTTAATCTTGGTTATAATGTTTAAAAATAGGAATTGTATTGCTCAAATCCTTTTCAAACGACTGCAGAGAGATTAGTGGAACATATTAAAAAAAGGTACCTTGTATTAAAGGAAATCCCATAAAAGATGAAACACTTGTAATCAATCAAACACAGCAGGCAACTCTGTAGGCGCGTTTTCATCATCTCGAGATAGCCAAATAGCCCGCTATTTCTGATTTGGGAAATAATCCCGAAGTTACAAATCGCGTCTTCACTATCTCGAGATTCGACCTCGAAACTTGAAACTCGACCTTGAAAAATTAGCTCGAGATATTTTGCTCAGCGTTAAAGGTACTATGTCCCATTTGCAGGCCAAAAAATAAAAAAGTTAAATTCCAACTGCATTTGAAAGATAATACTCATTTAGAACTTCCCTAAAAAAGATGGGGTTTGAAAATGTCTTCAAGTGGAAAAATAACGACTATTATTTGTCAAATCGACTTTAGGGCTATAGAGCCCAAAAGTAATAGTCTTGATTTTCAGACAATTGTACCGAATGGTCATACATTTTATGCTGCGCAAAGATTCAATCAGTTTAATCTTGGCCATCACAAGAAGTGGGTTATTGATGTAGACAAATGCTCATGTACCCTTTACAACTCTTTTCATGTTTGTTATTACCAAAGAAGAAAAAAAGCCAGTCAGTCACTCAATTGTGTCTGACAGTGAAGTCTAGCAAGTAAACAGGTTTCCTTGCATAATTTGAATATGAGGACACTGCTAACGTTTAAATTTCACAGATAGGACATACACGACATATTCATAATTCCTGCAAAGTTCTACAGCATTTGAGGTTGGCTGCAAAAGGGACATAGTACCTTTAAGGCATAATGCGGGTCTTCAGTATAGTGAAGACGCATGTAGGACAAATAGCTGGATATTTTGCCAAATAGTGGGATATTTTGCAAACTATCCCAAGATATCTTGGGATGACAATCCTGACCAAATATCCTTCTTATTGCTACTTCGGTCTGATAAAGACGCAAATTAGCTGGATAGTTTGCGATCGGGATAGTTCAAATAGCTGGATATTTGGCAATCTCGAGATAGTGAAGACAGGCCTTGTGTTTGTCTACAAGCACAGGCTCTTAAGTGACACTTTACCACAATCCCTAAAGCCTTGTGCAGAGCCTAGATCTCTCAGCAATAAAAAGTTTTAACTTTTAAGAATCCAATTTATCCAAATCTATATATTGCAAAAAGTAAATCTACCGGTAATTTGAAAGGAAAAAATCCTAACAGAAGAGGCGTAAATATTCACTCCTGAATGATTAAAGCCTATTAACCAAAACAACAACAACAACTTAGAGTTTGCATGGCCTGCAACCAATTCTCTATTTATAATTGTGAATTAGATATTTCCATTTAAATTTCTGCCTTTTTTCCTAAAAGATTGGTTATTCAAACCTGTCCTAAAGATTTATGATGCATCCTCTTTCCTTCCCCTGACATTAAAGAGATACATGTACCCCGTGTCCACACACACATTTTTCCGTGATTAGGCGTGATTAGTTATACAAAGAAAGTGTGTGTGGACGCTTACTAACGAAACGTCGTATAACGAAACGCGGGTTTGGGCATCGTTTCGAACTAGAACTCAATAAAGAATCACGCCTAATCACGGAATGTGTTGTGTGTGGACGTAACTAGCATAACTAGTCGAACTAGAACGGTATAACTGGGCGAGGCTTAACGTGACCTCGAGCGAAAGGAGATCTGACCTCTCATTTCCGCTTCCATTTCATGATCGCAGTAGCAAGCTGCGCACCTACATGTATACAACATTTCGCTGTAGAGTTTTGGAATTACTTTCTTTCTATATATGACGGTTCTTGTGTGTGGACACCCTGGAATTTATACAATGATTCTTTATACAATGTTTCCTTACAGAGTTTCGGGATAAATTGTTTTGTGTGTGGACACGCTGATAGTATTTTGAAAAGTCATCAACACAATCTCGACTAGTGGAGAGCTGCTTGTGGGGGATAATCACCGAAATGCAAATTCTCGGCTTGATTCTGTCTGATTGATGACAATTTTAAAAATTCATAACTTTCTCATCCTGTACAGTCTTATAGTCTTTATGACCCATTCACTGGTCTACAGTATTTGTTATTCTCTCATTTTGCTGCTCAAAAAAACATGTTGTTTTCATTGTTGATTTCCCTGTGTTTACAGATTTCTCTGTCTGCACACTCAACCCAAGTAAAAATGTCTACTTTTTATACTCTGTTCAGACTTTTACATTTCATTGTTTAAGTACTACATGTACCGTACGTATTATATGATATTTTTCTAGTCTTAAAGCCCCTCTTAAAATGTTGGGACTTGGGAGCACCAAAAATTTGATGGCAAAATTTCACTTAAATTACATCATTTGTGAAAGAGGATGTCATTTAAGACACACTTCTTCAAGGATTTTCAAAACAAATGCATTTGAAGTCTAATATTGATGAAAGAATACAACTTTTATTTTTTCTGCGTGTAACCCAAATTATGTATTCTTTTATCAATATTTGTCTTCAATTACATTTTTTGGGGGAAATCTTTGCAGAAGTGTGTCCTACAGTAAATGACATCCTCTTTCACATTATGAAAGGGGAATTTGGGGCTCCTAACAATTTAGAGGGGCTTTTAATAACGTTGTTTAACAAAATGTCATGTAATGAAACTTACATGTACTGTATAGCAAAATGTATGTTTGGGCATTGCATCAAACCAGACCTAATATTAGAATCAGGATCCACTTCTAGAACTAATATTAATGTTAAATGTACGAAAAGCTATCATCTCACTCTGACACTGAAACATATGTGAACTTACCTCTTGCAAGCTTTCATCACATTCTCAGCTGTCACTGAAACATATGTGAACTGCATGTACCTCTTGCAAGCTATTACAGTGTGTATCTCTTGTCAGTTTTTCTTTCTCCCACCCTTATTTTGTTTAAGTGTGTGCCTGCATGTACCTCTTGCAAGCTATTACAGTGTGTATCTCTTGTCAGGTTTTCTTTCTCCCACCCTTATTTTGTTTAAGTGTGTGCCTTTTTCTCTTTCTCTTTTTTTATACATGTATATTTGGGTCAATAAATTCAATTCAATAAATCCAATTCAATAAATTTGATTATCAATTCAATAAAAAGGATTCTTTATATTTCATTTCTTTTGATACATACACTACATGTACACTGTAAATATAGTTTCTCATAGTGTGAAGTGTGCATTGACTGTTAGTATGAAAGTGGTATTACAACAAGCTCTATTTAATGAGGTCATTTGAATCGGTGCGACTCTCACATGCCTGCAACGTGATGGTAGTCTTAACGCCAGACAGTTTGCAATATACTGAAGCCCTCGTATTATAAACACACACTAAATTTGACGGTTTCGTGGTGTACATGAACATGTACAGGTACTGTAGCGCTACAAATACAATGTACATCTTTGCTTCTTTCCTTTCCTTTCTTTGTGTGAAATTCAAGTATGCACACAAACATACATGTACATCAATGGATGTGTTTAAATGTTTTTCTAGTCTTTACACATTTCCAATTAAAAGTTGAATAGAAATATAGTAGGTTTAGAAGGTTTAGTTGTGACCTTAGCATATAACATGCAACGTTGCATCCTCCTTTAAATGTATGTTTAATTACATACCTAACTTCAAGAAATGATTTTAGCTGTTCTAAAAGGACAATTGTATTCTTGATTGCCCATTATTTCTGCAAAATTCCCCACCAAAGTGTATGAGAGAGGTACTGAATTTAAAGGCAAGATATTCTTCTACAAATGTAAGCATAATGTACAGTAATATTATTGCACAACATGGGCATCGCCATTTTCTTGATAACATGACATCATGTTCAATATCAAGTGCATGTAAATGTATCTCAAATTTATTGATGCTTCCTTCCCAGTGTGTGTGTTGATGTAGTATTTCTTTCACCTGCTATTTTATACTTGTCAGAAGGTAACAATTGAAAATTATAAATAATTTGTTGCTCTTCGGGGGTGAAGGTTCTGCATATACTGTATACAGTGAATATATGTGAAATAGATTTGGTATATTTTAGTATTTTTAAATAAATGAGTTACAATTGTTGCCCTGTTTATACATTTTTCACCAATTATAATTTTCACCTTTTCGGCTATGAAGTTTCCCTCAATGCACCCTGAAGGTTTTGTTGTTGAACTATAACAAAGTCTTTCCAACTATTTAAAAGTTTGTTGCAGGATACATACAATGTACAATGTTCATTTGCATCCAAGTCTGCATGTTATAAGCTTGAAATTGTCAACTGTCAGGATTGACTGTCAGATTTGTACTCTGTTCTTGACATCAGACTAACACTCTCTCATCAATATTCCCATGCTTAATTTAGTTTGCAATCGGATGTGATTATCTGTAGCAGTGAATATTTTACTGCTGGGTAGGTGACAAAGAAAAACAAAACTTCTATAAATGCTCACAGTGTCTCTCTTCATGATACATGTACCTGGTAATGCTGAGTTTCTTAACTTAGACTTCAATCAGATGTGATTATCTGTAGCAGTGAATATTTTACTGCGGGGTAGGTGAGAAGAAAAGCAAGAACTTGGGTTGAATGCTCAGTCACAGTGTCTCTCCTGATGATACATGTACCTGGTAATGCTGAGTTTCTGTGAGCCTACCTTTGCTTGTTTCTGCACATCTATGGTAAGACAAGAAGTTCAGGTCCTTTTCTGGTTTCATTTTCTGCTATTTAAATAGTTGAATGTAGTTGATGTGCTATATTTCACCTTTATACCTTGCAGCTGATATAACACCATTCTTGTAGTTTTTATAGAACCCTTGTTCAATCCTGCCGATCAATTACAGTAGGAGAAGTGCTCCAGTTTTATTTTCTACTTGTTAGCTTAGTTTCTGTGATAACCTTGTACGCCGCTGGCGATCAAAGCAAGTTGAAGAAGTGTTCCAGTTTTAATTTCTACTTGCTTGTTTAGTTTCTACAACACCCTTGTTCGTTGCATCCGATCGAACCAAGTTGGAGAAATGTTTCAGTTCTATTTTCTACTTGCTTGCTTTCTCTGAAAACCTTGTTCGTTGCTGCCGATCTAACCAAGTTGGAATATTGTTCCAGTATTATTTTCTACTTTTTAGCTTAGTTTCTGCGATACCCTTCACCTTGTTCGTTGCTGCGTATCAAACCAAGTTGGAGAAGTGTTCCAGTTTTAATTTCTACTTGTTTAGTTTCTACGACACCCTTGTTCTTTGCATCCGATCAAACCACGTTGGAGAAGTGTTCCAGTTTTAATTTCTACTTGCTTGTTTAGTTTCTACGACATCCTTGTCCGTTGCATCCGATCAAACCAAGTTGGAGAAATGTTTCAGTTTTGTTTTATACCTACGGTACTTGCTACCTTAGTTTCTGCCATACCCTTGTTTGTTGCTGCAGATCAAACCAAGTTAGAGAAGTGTTCCAGGTTTGTTTTCTTCTTGCTTTCTTTAGTTTAATAGTTTCTAGCTGTGATACCCTTGGTCATTGCTGCCGATCTAACTAATTTGGAGAAGTGTTCCAGTTTTATTTTCTACTTGCTTGTTTAGTTTCTGCGATACCCTTGTTTGTTGCTACCGATCAAACCAAGTTGGAAAGTGTTCAAGTTTTGTTTTCTACTTGCTTGCTTTAGTTTAATAGTTTCTGTGATACCCTTGTTCATTGCTGCTAATCTAATCAATTTGGAGAAGTGTTCCAGTTTTAATTTCTACTTTCCTACTTACTTTACTTTACTTTAATACACGATGTTGTACATGTAGGTCTTAGCCTCTTCATCGATCTAGGATTCTTCCATGGTTACTGCTATTTGTGGAGGGAGGATATTGTGTGCTAACATGAGACAACACCTAGACCGGCTCATACAGAAGGCTTGATTCTTTGACCAGTGACTATCAAGTCTATTCTTAAACGAGTTGACCAACCCAGAACTCTGCCAACACGTTTTCTGGGGGACCGTTCCACAGCTCAACAACTCTATTGCTAAAAAAGAATTTTCTGATATCTAGCCTTGAATATTTTTGTCCAGTTTTTTAAAGTGACATCGAGTTCTATCTTCTGTACTCATCTTAAAGGAAATCTCTTGCACAAGCCATTGTACAAGCCATTGTACAAGCCATTCAAGTACTTGTACACATCAATCATATCCCCCTTCTCCGCCTGTGAACAAGAGTTAGTAATTTGAGTTTGGTCAAGCGCTCCTGATATAACTTTCTATTAAAGGCCAGGAATACTTCTTTGTATGCTTTCCAACATCCTCTGTTCTCCTAATCTGTATGGGGACCAGGCGGCCTGTCCGTATTCTTAAGATGGGCCTAATGATGCCTTTAAACAAAAACAGCTAAGTGTCAGTATTGAGATACACATTGAGGTACTCGTTAGCTTTAATAGTTTCTGTGATACCTTTGTTCGTTGCTGCCAATCAAACCAAGTCAGAGAAGTGTTCCGGTTTTATTTTCTGCCAGTCTGCTAATAGTTTCTGTGATAGTGATACCGTTGTACGCTGCTGGCGATCAAAGCAAGTATAAGAAGTGTTCCAGTTTTAGTTTCTACTTGTTAGCTTACTTTCTGTGATACCCGTGTCCTTTGCTGCTGATCAAACCAAGATGGAGAAGTGTTCCGGTTTTCTTTTCTGCCAGTCTGCTTAGTTTCTCTGCTACTCTTTTATTCAGACGTTTACTGCCGATCTAAAACCCAAAGTTATTCCACCTGTATGTTTTGCTTGTCAGATTGTCTGCTTATTTTCTGTGCTACCCTTGTTTACTACTGCCAATCTAACACCTGAAGTTAGAGAACTGTTCTACCGGGTAGTCTTTAATTCTGCTGGTCTTCCAATAGATCTGTTCTTATAGATCTACAGATGTACATGTACATAAATCTTTGATCAGTCGATCAATATTACATGTACACTGTAGGTTGGTCTAGAATTGCTGGCACACAAAGGTAAGAAGCTTATTAAGTATATTACTTTCATGTACAGTATATAAACGGTTAACAACTAAATCATTCATACCTCGTATAAATTTGATGTTTTTTGTGTTTTTTGCAACTCGAGAATGAAAGTTGACTGATACAATTAGGGCCTTTGTTGAATACTTCTAGATGTACGCTTCAATATGTCACATACATTCTGTATTACTGTTTGAATGTTAGTGTGCTGGGCGTTTTACTACACCCATGGATGTAGTGCAGATCTAGGCTGGTCCCTGTTTCATAAAACTTGTTATCAATAACAAGAGACAAATATCTTTTTATATGACAAATTTGCTCTAAGCCAGTCAAATGCCACGATTTCAGTTGCTTATTAGTTATTGAAACTTGTTATTGATATCAAGTTATAAACAAGTTCTAAGAAATGGGGCCCAGGTCTGCACTACAATGACATGGGAAGAGTAAAATGTCTATCCCTTTGGCATACATACAATGTAGCACACTAGCGCAATGAACAATGTTTGAAAACTACCTAACCAGATAGAAATTGAGATTAGCAAAAGCAGAAGATAGTCTTGCAAACATGCAGACTGCAGGAAAGACTGCTTTTTCCCAGTAGATCAGGTATTAATAGTACATGTATCAGGGCTTAAATTAATTTTTTGTGGGGGCTCTTCCTTTTCATAGGGGCTCTTTTAGTTCTGACAGGGGCTCTTTTTTTTTTAATAGAAATTACCATTGGATCGGTGGTACCCATGATACTCCTAAATTCTTTGCTATTTCTTTATTATCATTAATAGTTCCATTTCATTGGTTTAAGGTTTGAAAATCGAAACTCGATATTGTGTGAAAGTTATAACAGAAAAGATAATCTTTATTGTATAATTCCACGGGGTGAATTTTAATTTTGCAATCGCCCCCGTGAGCAATCTGACGGAGGCGATTATGAAACTCACGGGGGCGAATCGCCCATCGCCCCCATGTAGTTTGAGCCTTGAAATAAATGTGCAGATCAAGTAAAAGAATCTCCCTAGTCACAACTAATAATAATAATACTCAGCTTTTATATAGCACGAATTACAGTTAAGTCTCTAAGCGCTTCCAAACTTGGATATTATTACCGGTTAGCTACCCCTGCATTATCCTTCTAAAAGAAGGATAATTTTGCTTGTGAACGCGTCACAGCCCTCGATCACGACCATTATCCAGATAATAGCGAAGAAATTCAGTTTCTATTAGGCAAAATTTATCCCTTATCGGCCATTAACCGGATAATGGCTTCTAATAGAAACACGCTGATTGTCAAACTAATTCATATAAGTAGTTTCTCATCCCCCCTTTTTTCCCACTTCAATATTTTGTTATTTGTTATTTTTGTTCTGAAATAAAACTACTTACTGATTTGACCATGTACATGTGCACAGTGGAGCTTTATGCAGTATTCCAGAACCATGATTACTTGCAGACAATCATTCTTTGATTAATTTGAAGTACTGTACGTGTACAGTACATACATACATACACTGTATTGTAGGCTACAAAGGTGTATGAAGATCTAAGTGACTGACGAGCCTGTTAAAGGAAAATCCTAGCAGCGTTTTTTTTGGAGAAACCATAGATAGACCTATATTGTTTATGAGATCCTGGGTATGAATTTGTCTTCCAGCTGAGATTCTTATCTCCTGATTTCCATCCGGCCTGTTTAGACTAAAGAAAATTTGTACGTTACTTGTATAAAGAAACGTATTAAGAATCATCGTATAATGACTAGAGCATACAGACTTCAAAACAACATGTAAAGAAACGTACATAAAGAAACAAATGAAGACAAGGTCAGTTCACTTGACAGCTGGCCAATCATTATGCGCGCTACTGATGAATCCTGCAAAGTTATTTGATTTTGTACTATAGGATGTTCAGACTATTAAGTTTTTGTTCTAAATGATACTAACGGGCGTTTCGGTATACAATGTTTGTTAATACAACATTCTGTGTAGGAACTAGGAAAGTTGTAATCACTACGTCACAATCCACTGACCACATTTTGAATTTGAGATTCGCAAAGATGTAAGGATATGTCATATCGTCCCTGTTTTCACGAAGTGACGGTAGTGAGGAAAATCGTAACGCAAAGTGAATGCAATTTTTTTTCACTACCGTCACTTCGTGAAAACAGCGACGATATTTCATAATATAAAATCTCATATTATTGGTTGGACAGATTTATTTCACACTTTTTCCATTCTGTTTCTCTTGTTTTTCCACTTTCATACAAATGAACAGTACAAGGGTTAGAGTGCCCTACGGCTTAACGTATATGAAATCATACAAAGTTCTCCATAAATTAGCGATGGGAACTTTTATATTACATGTATGTAATTTAAGTAGAATAAAAGAGCTTACAGAAGTGGAAATTGACTTGATCTTCCTATGAAAATAAATGAAAGAGGAGTAGTTTCAACTAAATATGATATATCTCTATTATTGGTTGGATAGATTCTTTTCACACTTTTGCCATTCTGTTTCTCTTAATTGTTTGCATTTACCGGTATGCAAATGAATGCATTACAAAGTTGGGTTTGCCCTTTAACTTAAGTACACCCTGTATGTGAAATCATACAAAGTCCACACTAAATCAGAGATGAGAACAGTGGCATGAAAAGATGCGTCTGGAAAACCAAAAATGTAATCACATGTTTTTGTATGGGGTCATGAATTGCGTTCAAATGAACATATATTGGAAGCATACATGCGATCCTACAATATTCAACGATCATTGTTGCGGTTGAAACCGAGTCTAAAGTGAATAATAATCTCTTTGTTGTATCACTCTCTCTCAAGATTGACATTATTTTAGCTTCAATACAATGTTTCTTGACTAAAATCAACAGATTTTCTAATCCCTTTTGGAAATTATATATCAGAACTGCATATTCTGAGATTTTCATGGTCGCAGCTACCATTGTATTGTATGGCTGTAGGCGCTATTTGAAATTTATTGGGATCACCAATAAATTTGATATTTTAATTTCTAGAAATCCTTAGCAGTTTTAATAGAGCCCAATTTTGTCAAAGTTGCTTTTATATTCTACTACTAGGTTTCACAATAATAATGCAAATATTAAATTTCATAATCCAATCCTGTTGAAATATTACCTATTATTTGACCAGCTGGTAGTGCAAATTGTTGATCACTCAGCTTGTATTTTAGTTACATGGAATAGGTTGTGTTGTGTTTTATTACAGTAATTGATTTAATCACAGATGAACAAAGGCACATGTAAACACATATGTCTGTGCAAAAGCAGGATACGCCATATATATATATATATATATGATGTGTATGTAAATTGTAAAAAAGGCTGCATGCATAATGTGCAATGCTATATTACATGACCACGTGTGATTACATGTGCCAATTAGGCATTTTACATAAGATATGATCTGGAATATGGAATTGATTAAAAAAAAAGTCTCTGCTTCAAGTCAGTGAAAGCTGACATGAAAGTCATTTGACATTTACAATTTGATCAATAATTGAGACTGTTTTCTTCAAATTAATGAATAATGGTTTACTTAATTTGGGTATAGTGTAACGCTCAATATTTACAATGAATTGTACAAATAATAGCGTCAATACTGGCCCTATGAAAATCATCTGGTTTGGTTGGTTTGATTGTTTTTAGTTTGTTTTACCAGACTGCTAAGAAAGTGTATGCTTGAAGTAAGCAAGCCGGGGACCGACGGCTTTAAGTCCTCTCTGAGGGACTTGCTAATGAGGATTGATGCCTTACCAAACCACACTAGTGCATTGAATTGTTTACGAACCCAGGACCTCCAGGTTATGAGACCACTGCTTTACTACTGAGCCATCACGTCCCAGAAACTCCAGAATATCTATTCTCTTTATTCTTCCTTTTCTTCCTGTGACCTTTTCATCATATCAATTAGGATTTCAATGTAAAATAATAGAAAATGTATGGAACACGATAGCAGCTACTTAAGAAATATCACCCTAAGGCCATTTCAATATACGTGTGTGTCTCATATTGATATGCGAACATGACAATGACATATTACCTTAGCCAAACATGATTTCTATGGGAAATACAGTGTACATGTAGATGAAATAGCCATTAAGTTGACATTTCTAAAATAGTAGAGAGATCAACATGTAGTTCTGCATTAAGTTTGCCTTCACAGTTTGCTTTCATCCCAGGAACACCCCCCCCCCCCACCCACCCACCCACCCACCCACCTCTCTCTAGGTCTAATTTTCTTTCATCTTTCTTTTATATTCTTCCTGTATGGTATATATAGATCTCTTTTTATTCATCTTTCAATATTCATCACATCCCTTTTTTATGCGGCAATTTTATTCCATTAGCTCCTCTTAATGGCGTTATTTTTGTTATTGAGCATTGTGGCAATTTTTATTCCATTAGCTACTCTTAATGGCGTTATTTTTGTTATTGAGCATTGTGGCAATTTTTATTCCATTAGCTACTCTTAATGGCGTTATTTTTGTTATTGAGCATTCTAGATAATTATACATCAATTATTTATTTCCTGCCGCACAAAGTGACAACTGTCTGCAGTTTGAAAGAAGTATTGCCAGCTTCCATTTACATGTATGTACTGTATCTGGATAAACATAAAACCTGATGACCAAGCTTAAAACCTCAAAACAAAGTAATCTCTCATAGTTTTTCAGACCGAGAGGAAGTTGATAAGCCAGTCATAAACAATTATTGTATACTAGGGGAGTTCACACTGGATGAACTATATCGTATAAAGAAACGTCTTCTAAAGAAACTAGTTTTTGAGAGGTCAGCTATAAACACAACAGCTAGCGGATTATCAGTGTGTGTTCCTGATATTAAAGCCCCACTCAGTTATAAGATTTTTGTACCATACGACTTTCAGACTAAACGGGACCCTGATTCTTTATCAAGTTATTGTTAGAAATGATATAAGACGTTTCATTATAAAACGTTCAACTTAAAGGAAAGTACATGTAATAACTTATCTTATAGTTGTTCTCGGATAGTGTTCCAATGAATTATTGTAGTGTGAATGGGGAACGTACTGTCGACTTCCATTTCATAAAAATATTGTATCTGGTTTAAAGTGTCCTACAAAATCTCATTAAAAATTCAGGGTCCTTTTCAACTTCAAGTCTGAATACTGTATCATACGAAAATCGTCTACCTGGACGGGTGTTATCTTGAGTGCACAAATGATTAGCCTGCTGTCGTGGCAACCAATCTCTTCAAAACCCTTTCTTTTCTTTAAATACAATATTTCTTTGTACCCTCTTACGATATACGATGATTCTTTACACGAGTTTCGTATAGATTGACTATAGTCTGAACATGGTACAAGCATAAAACAAGATAATCACCAAGACGGCAATATTGCATGGGCTTATCCTGGTCATTCACCTTCTTGTTTTGTTCATGTGGAATCCATTTTTAGTAGTTTCATGTCTTGTGTTCTGTAGTCTTATAGCCTGGAGAGACTACAGGATATTTATATGAAACCTTTTATAAAGAAACGTCTTATAAAGAATCATCATATAGCGAAAGGAGTGAACAAACTAGAAAACAAAATTGTATGTGTACATTGTTGTTGTGTTCATGTTGAATCCATTTTTAGATTTTTTGTGTAGTATTAAAGCTTGTGCAGGAAATTTATTTTAAAAACTTGTATTTAAAGAAACGTGGTATAAAGAATCACCTTATAGCAAAAGGAGTGTACAAACTAAAAAAGAACATTGTAAGTGTACACATACACTGTACACATACATGTACATGTCGATGTATAAAGAAATGTTGTATAGGCCTAAGGAAACTAATTTTGAAGAGGTTGATTGAGCTGGCCGATCCCCAGATTAAGTAATCAATTCTTTCAAGATGCCATCTAACGACTGCATTCACTGATCCCAGCATGTGTGTCATCTTTAATATATTATTGTTCTGATCCATATCCTTATTATTGCCTTCCTCTCTAAAACCCAGATTAAGTAATCCATCCTTTCAAGATGCCATCTAAGGACTGCATTCACTGATCCTAGCATGTGTGTCATCTTATATCATTGTTCTGATCCATATTCTTATTTTTGTCTTCCTCTCTAATCCCCAGATTAAGTAATCCATCCTTTCAAGATGCCTGGTGGACTGCATTCACCGATCACAGCATATGTGTCATCTTACATCATTGTTCTGATCTTTAATCCTTACTTTTGTCTTCCTCTCTAATCCCCAGATTAAATAATCCATCATTTCAAGATGCCTGGAGGTGCCTGCATCCACTGGTTCCGGCATGGCCTCCGTCTCCATGACAACCCGGCTCTACTAGAAGGCATGACCTTAGGGAAAGAGTTCTATCCCGTCTTCATCTTTGACAACGAAGTCGCTGGTATGTAAAGATACCTGTCCATACGGACAATATTTTATATTTTTTCAATGTAATAGATGTGTTGTGGTATAGGGTGATTCTGTATATTGTTTCCTGTACAACGGAAACTATGTCCCATTTGCAGGCCAAAAAATGAAAAGGTTAAATCCCACAGCATTTTGAAAGACAATACTAATTTAGAACTTCCCTCAAACGAAAGGGCTGGAAAATGGCTTTTGGTGGGAAAATAACGACCATTAGTTGTCGAATCGACTTAAGTGATTGCAATCACCAAAGAAATAGTCTGATTTTCAGACCCTTTGACCAAATGGTTGTACTATTGTGCTGCGCAAAGATTAAATCAGTTTAATTTTGGCTACCAAAGAAAAAAATGTCGGTCAGTCACTCAATAGTATCTGACAGTGAAGTCTAGAAGGTGAACAAGCTTCCTTGCATAATCTGAATACTAGGACACTGCTAACGTTTAAATTTCACAGATAGAACATACATGTACATGACATACTCATAATTCCTGCAAAGTTCTACAGAATTTGATGTTGGCTGCAAAAGGAACATAGTATCTTAAAGCACTTCTTGGTCAGTTAATGGTCAAGCACTTTGTCACCAATGTTGATCATGTCCTTTTCATAGGTACGAAGACATCCGGGTACAACCGATGGCGTTTTCTTCATGATTGCCTTGTGGACCTGGATGAACAGCTGAAGGCAGCTGGTGGAAGACTGTTTGTATTTCATGGTGATCCATGCCTCATCTTCAAAGAAATGTTCCTCGTGAGTTCCTTGATTTTAAAGATAAAGATAAAGATTCTGATAAAAAAAAGAAAATTACTTCTCACAGAATCAAACAAAACTTACACTGAATGTTCAAGATTACAAATAAATGACATGTGCCAAACAATTTTGGAAGAAAATGTATACTGGCTGAGTAATGAGCATATAAAGACAAGGAAATCAAGGTAGTACTAGCCCTGACACCATGTGTGTTGTCCCATATATAGCTTTCTGTGTACAGTGCTTGTTACGATACCAAGACTCGGCCAAATTTATTATGATTTTGATGACTCCAGAACCTTGCAGTGCACACCAATACTTACATGCTACATGATCAACTGTTTCTGATCCATTCCACACCTTTTCTTTCACAATGCAATCGCATTTCCAGTACTCACCTTTATCTTTAATGCCCCACTGCACTACTTATAACTTCTTGCACCCTCTATATAGCAAACAAGGCCTAATCGGTGACCATTGGTCCCCCATTATCCTCTTTTTCTCATGTTAATTGAGAGCTTATTTGATGAGATAACCACCTGTCAGTGACCTTACAGGGAGGTCTAATCCTTCCTGGCCAAACTAGTGCGGTGGGGCTTTAATAGGCTATTTTTGTAATGTAATCAAATTTAATTCATACGTCTTTGTGAAGTGCCTCAATACAAATTATTTCATTCACCTGTTACAAATATTTATATATTAATAGTAAAAATGCGAAGGAGAGCTAACAATTCAGTTTCAGTTTCATTTTTATTTGTCATTTCGAACAGTAATTTTGACAAGAAATCAGGTATACAATTTAATATTCAATAATATAATACATTTTACATGGTTTAAAGTTATGAAAATAGAAAGTATACATACATATCCATTTTTATGGGTTTTTAAAAAATATTTTTTTTAGGATAAACCTGTGGAAATGGAGGGATCCACTGAAAAGCAGAGCAATTTGATAGTCCATTACCTTTGTTTCTTACTTTTGTTTTGACAGGAATGGGGTGTGCGTTATCTGACCTTTGAGAGTGACCCTGAGCCAATCTGGACGGAGCGAGATCGTCGGGTCAAGGCACTGTGTAAGGAGATGAAGGTCGAGTGCATTGAGAGGGTCTCTCACACGCTGTGGAATCCTGATATGTGAGTTCAAACTACATGAAATGTTTTACAATGTGAAATAGGGTATTCGTTAGCGAGAATCCCATTGGCTGAAAAGATGTCATGTGACACTCAACATTTGTTTACGTGTGCGCGATTGCGGGATATAACCACCCTTTGGGTTTTTGGCATGGTAAAATGCATACAAATTAAAGTGAATCAAAATGCAACACTCTTCCTGTGCATACCCATTGTTTGCATTTACCGTGAAGGCAACTGGAATGTAATCGAGAGAGCCTTAAGCGGGACTTCATTACTTGTACCAACTTGCGCCCTCTATATAGCCAACAATGCCTAAGCGGTACCCTTTGATCCCTCAATCCCCTATACACTAAGTGAATTCATATTTCAAATATTCACAACTTTCTTATTATTGGTCCAATTTATTTCAAACTTTTTGCCATTCTATTTATCCCATTTTTCTTCTTTCATACAAATGAACTTGATACAAAGCTTGGATTGCCCTTAAAGCCCCACTGTCTTACTTGTAGCTACTTGCTCCCTCTATATAGAAAACTTCCCCAATCGGTGCCTGTTTGTCCCCCATGATCCGCTATTTCTTATGTTATTTGAGAGCTGAGTTGATGAGATAGCCACCTGTCAGTGTGGTCTAATCCCTCCTAGCCACGCTAGTGTTGATTAGCCTGAAATATTTGACTTCTCCTTCCTCCTACGCAGCATCATTGAGAAGAACGGAGGCACACCGCCCATCACATACTCCATGTTCATGGAATGCGTGACGGAGATCGGACACCCCCCACGCCCTATGCCTGATCCTATCCTCACCAAAGTCAACATGAAGATTCCGTCGGACTTTGAGGAGCGCTGTGCCCTTCCCAGTCTAGAAGTGATGGGTGAGTGCACGTTTGGCTTGGTATCTGGGCACATGATGCTGGTGATAATGATCAGGGATGTGTGTGTGTGTGTGTGTGTGTGTACCGGTATTGGGATATTACAGACGTGTATCAATCAGATATGATTATTTATGTCTGGGGACCGACCTTTAAACGTCACCATCCGAAAGACGTGACTCAGTTTTGAACCCGGGTCGCCTGAGCCAGTTTGTAGGTGTAGACAGAGAGCTGACCAAGTGAACATGCCACTAGACTATAAACTCACATCTAGACCAAATCACATGTCACTCTGCAGGCTAAAGCCTGAATTCAAGCCCTAGCAATATTTTATTATTTTGTTGCCACATTTCTAGCTTTTTGTGAACAAAAAGGGTAATTAAAAAAATATTCAGGTCAACTTATGATATCTTACTGGTAACCCAAGGTGACAATGGTAGCAGTGAGTTCGAATTCACTGTTATTATGTGGTAAACTGTTGTATTATTTTTATGATATTGGTGATGGAGATACACATGAGTAAGAAAGATGATACATCGTACATGTGGTGATCAAATGCTCATAGTATTATGATATCTTCATTATCATCATTGTCACCACCACGACCATCATCAAAATGACTGCGATAAGGGTGATTGTGGTGATTTTCATGATACTTGTACATGTACTTTGTGATACTGGTCTTGTTATTAATAGTATAAGTGGTGCAAGTGATGACGACGATAATGATGATGATGATGATGATGATGATGATGATGATGATAAGAATGGTTAGGATAGTATTGGCGATAATCTTATCAATAAATCATGATTCTTTGTTCTCTCTCTCACTCTCTTTCTGTCTGTGGTTGATCTCATTTTTGCTTTGACTGATTATCTCTTTCTTGCTCTGTCCATGTTTGTCCCTCTCTTTTTCTCCTTCTCCTTCCATCTGTGACTGATTATCTTTTTACTCTCTGTTAATATCCTCTCACTGTCTCTCTCTCTCTCTCTCTCTTTCTTGTGCTCTCCATCTTGGTTTCACCTGTACCTTCCCTTCGCTTCCTCCTCCTTACACTCTATGTCCTCCTCAATGCATCCAGGAGTAAACATGGAGTGCACGGAGCAGGAGAAGAAGGTGTGGAAAGGGGGCGAGACCCGGGCCTTAGAACTCTTCAGGGTCAGGATCCTTCACGAGGAAGAGGTAAGCCTGGGGGGTGTCTCACAAAGATCTTAAGTTGAACTTATCTCTAAAGTTGGACGTCAGATTTATGGAAAGCCATTAGCATCTATGAAAATATTTTGTAAAAGTTATGTTAAAAGGCATAGAATGTTGATTCAAATCATTTTTTTATTTTTATCAAGGATATTTCATGTTCTTGATTTCATGTTCTAAAATACTTGAAATTTTCACTTTTGAATATATTTTATTTTAAGGCTACAAATGGCTCTTCATAATTTTTAAGTCCAACTTAGAGTTAAGTTCAACTTAGGATCTTTGTGAAACATCCCCCTGGAAGATGGGATGAAAACCAATTTACATTCTAGGAAGCATGTGTCACAGTCAATCCTGCCTTAGTGGCCACCTCTCTATAAAGGCCACCAGTCTATAATGACCATGTACAGTTAACTCTGCAGAAGTCAAATCGGTTGGGAGTGCAAAAATAGACACATACATGTAACTGTAACAAATTTGCAAATATTCCACTGTATGATTCTGTCTGATATTAAACTGTCAAGGCATGTACCTTGACCGCTTGCAAACTTTAGATAAGTTTACCATGTATACGGTACACAAAACTTTCTGGATTTACACTTAGTTTAGTGATCAGTCCAGGATTGAAGTTAGAATTTGACTACTTTTTGAAAAGGACCACAAAGTAAGTGTTGCTGGAGCATGCATATTTAAATATGGTCAGATTTTAAAAATGTGCATACAGGAAGAATAGGTCGTTTCCGTTATGTAACAAAATTTATACTCAGTGCTTCGAATTACAAAATTATTTCATTCACATGTTACAAATCATTGTATTTCAATAGTCTCAATGCGAATTGCATATATTTAGTGTTGTTTTGTAGTAGAAGCCATAATATTTGTCCTACCTAGCAACAATTATATTCTGATTTTTGAGATACATTTATTTGTAAGAAGTGAATGAAATAAGTTGTATCAAGGCGCTTCACAAAAGCATATGCAATTATTTGGTAACATTACAAAATTGCCTATTTGGTGTAAAACTAGAATAAATTTAAATGAATCCAGTCTGAATTTCCATCTTTTGTATGTGTCTTCCAGGCCTTCAAGGGGGGCTATTGTCTACCAAACCAGTATATGCCAGACCTGTTGGGTACACCAAAGAGCCTGAGTGCGTACCTGCGTTTTGGATGCCTGTCGGTGAGGAGGTTCTATTGGAAGATCCATGACACATACTCAGAGGTGAGATCTGTTTCTCTCATTCCCCTTTAAAGATGTTTAGGAGTGAGACCTGTTTTCATCAGCTCGAGATTGCCAAACATCCCGCTATTTGAACTATCCCAATCGCAAATTATCCAGTTAATTTGCGTCTTTATCAGCCTGAAGTTGCAATTAGCGGGATATTTGGTCGAGATGATCATCCCAAGATATCTTAGTCTATTTTGCAAAATATCCCGCTATTTGTCCAGCCTGAAGACTCGCACTATGCGCGAACGCTGAGCAAAATATCTCGAGCTATTTTCTTATGCTTGAGTTTCAAGTTTCGAGGTCAAGTCTCGAGGTGATGAAGACCCGATTTGTAACTTCGGGATTATATTCCAAATCAGAAATAGCGGGCTATTTGGCAATCTCGAGCTGATGATGACAGGCCTATGGGGGAATTCGACACAGGTGTTGTAAATCACCAGGATTAGCCTTCAGTTTTATGACTAACAGGCCTTATGTAATGCTTTGGATTTTTGGAAGTTCTTTCCTATCAGGTACCCATTCATTTAACCTGGGTGGAGAGTGGTAAATGTAGATTAACCACTTGACTGCTATTGGCTTAAAACACGTTCATACCCCCTGTGCTACAGCATTTTTGTACTGTACAAAAACCTGACAAAAACTGTACACTGTACACACAAAAAAGGAAAAGCCAGATTTTTTTGGAAGAGCGCCATCTACTGTTCAAGACCCGTATAACATCATTGCAGTGTAAGATACACAGTAGGGCAGTGCTACGGTCTTGAAAGTGCAATGCCCTAAGCACGTACATGTACGTGGTACGCACAGGCATGCGAGAGCGAGAACACGTACATGTACGTGGGTAGCAGTCAAGTGGTTAATGTCTTGCCGCAGGACATTAGTGCCACGGTGGGACTTGAATCGCGAGCCCTGTGATCCACAGTCCAGTGACATGTCCACAAGAACCCCAACACCTCTACATTCTAACATACAGACTTCCAAGTTTTCATAAGTTTGTTAAACATTTGTTAAGTGGCATGGGGCTCCTTTTAGATTTTGAATAACGACAACTCTCTTGCATTCTTTGACTCACAGCTGAAGAAGGAGGTGTCACCATCCCATCTCACGGCCCAGGTGATCTGGAGGGAGTACTTCTACACCATGTCCGTAGGCAACATACACTTCAACAAGATGAAAGAGAACCCGATCTGTCTTAATATTGAGTGGAAGGAAGACGATGAGAAGCTCAAAGCCTGGACAGATGTAAGTTTTGGGGCTGGAAGACGGTTTTGAAATTTATGAGTGAGAGTAACTGGTTGGCAGGATAAAGAGGTGTGAGTGAGCGTACAGGATTTGTGGGGGAATATATCTGCACCTTGTCTGTAGGCAACATACACTTCAACAAGATGAAAGAGAACCCAATCTGTCTCAATATTGAGTGGAAGGAAGACGATGAGAAGCTCAAGGCATGGACAGATGTGAGTTTTGGGGCTGGAAGACGGTTTTGAAATTTTTGAGTGAGAGCAACTGGTTTGTAGGGTAGAGAGGTTTGAGGGAGCGTAGAAGATTTGTAGAGGAATAAATGTGCACCTTGTCTGTAGGTAATATGCACTTCAACAAGATGAAAGAGAACCCAATCTGTCTCAATATTGAGTGGAAGGAAGATGATGAGAAGCTCAAGGCATGGACAGATGTGAGTCTGGGGGAGGGGGGGGGGGGGGGGGGCTGGAAGACGGTTTTGAAATTTATGAGTGAGAGCAACTGTTTTGTGGGGTAAAGAGTTTTGAAAGAGCATTGAAGATGTATAGAGGAATATGTCTGCACCTTGTCTGTAAGTTACATACAATTCAACAGGATGAAAGAGAAATCGATCTGTCTCAACATTGAATGAAAGAAAGATGATGAGAAACTCGAGCCATGGACAGATGTGATTTTGGGGGCTGGAAGTCTATAAATTTATAAGTGAGAGTAACTCGTCGCCTGGCTGGCAGAAAGGTGTTAGCTCGAATTTCAGGTAAAAAATGAAGCATTAAACAGAAGGGCCTTAGCACTAAATCGCCTCAAACTTTTATTAAACTTACTTATTTCTGAGAAAAAAATTGTTGCCGTGTTCTACTGTAACATTTCTATTAGTTTTAAACCAATTTTCTGGACGGAAAGTAGTTTAAAAATAAAACAAATCTTTACATGCTTCTCCCAGTAAGAGCATCAAGTTTGTCATGCACTGGTGAGAACCCCTGAAAAGTAGTTTTCGTATCGCTTGCGCGCTAACGCCCTTCTGCCAGCCGGCCGACTATCTGGTTGGCAGGGTAAAGAGGTGTGAGTGAGCATAGAATATTTGTAGAGGAATAAATCTGCACCATGTCCGTAGGCAACATCCACTACACCAAGATGAAAGAGAAATAAATCCGTCCTAACATTGAGTGGAAGAAAGATGATGAGACAGGTTATCCATTGGTTGATTAATGCCGGAAACACCAAAAAGATTTGGAAGGGTATTTGTCTTCATATCTACTGCAAATAAACTCATCTGAGCTTCGGTTGAAAATTTCTTGTATTGTTTTTAAATCCTCCATTGCCATGGTTATGCAGGGTCGTACAGGGTATCCATGGATTGATGCCTGCATGAAACAACTCAAATACGAGGGCTGGATCCACCAGGTCGGCAGGCACGCCACCGCTTGTTTCCTCACTCGTGGAGATCTCTGGATCAGCTGGGAAGATGGATTGCAGGTTAGCCGCTGATTTCATTCCATTTAATTTCCATTTCCATTTTCATTTCCATTTACAATTTCAATTTCAATTCAACTTCCATTTCCATTTGTAAATTCAATTTACAATTTCATTTCCAGTTCCAATTCAATTCCAATTCCAAATACATTTCCAATTTTAATTCTGATTCTAATTCCAGAACTAATTTCAATTCTAGTTCCAATTCCAATTCATATTCCATTTTGCAATTCCAATTCCAATTTCTATAAACTATTCCCAGACAACTACCCTCTGGCAGGGTTCTTGCCAGTGCATGACAAACTTGGTGCTCATACTGGGAGAAGCTTCCCTTTGTTTTCAGAAAGAGAAGTATCAAGTGGTAAATGGATCCCAACGAGTACCAGTAAGGCTCATCAGTATATCAGGGCATACTTTCAACATGCAAATAAAATTAGTCCTTCCAAAACATTCCTGGGATGCTGCAAGGGAATAGGTATAATTAACACCTAAATTATTCATACCCTTACCAAGTTTTGTATCATTGTTTTTTCCCCGACTTATGTATCTTGAGAATGTGACAAATTAAAGCCCATCTGCACTAGTTTGGCCAGGAGGGATTATATCTCCCTGCATGGTCACTGACAGGTGGTTATCTCATCAAATCAGCTCTCAATAAACATATGAAAAAGAGGGTCATGGGGGACCAACGGTCACCACTTAGGCATTGTTTGCTATATAGAGGGCGCAAGTAGCTATAAGAAGTGCAGTGGGGCTTTAAAGCTTACATCTAAAAGTATTCATTCAAGTAGAAACAATCTGTTAAAGCTACAAGTACTTTGACATGTAAATGTAAGGACACCTACATCCATGATGAAATCGGCTCCTAGGGACAAGTAGCCCTACGACAACAGCCTTCCTGAACAACTTCTCTGGAACCCTACCCAATGCAATTACCCCTATTTTGCAGCAACACCTCTAAAATGAAGTTCTTTTCTCTCAGGATTACTTTTTATTGAGCAAGCTTTGTATCTCCATTCTAGTCTAACATCTTTCACTGTCATCTCTCTCCTGGATCAGGTCTTTGACAAGTACCTCTTGGATGCCGACTGGAGTATCTGTGCAGGAAACTGGATGTGGATCTCTAGCTCTGCCTTTGAAAAGTTCTTGCAGTGTCCCAACTGCTTTTGTCCAGTTCGCTATGGCCGCAGGATGGACCCCACGGGTGAATATGTCAGGTTTGTTCCTTTTCCATCTTTAAAAAAATCTTCTTTTTCTCCTTCTCCTTCTTTTGCTTCTTCTTGTTCTCTTCATCTTTTCATCTTCTACTTCTTCTTCATTGGGCAATTTTCTCAAAGGATTTCTACTTTTGCATAGTCATCAGATTCATTTATATGATCACAGGTTTGTTCCTTTTCCATTTAAAAAAAAACTTCTTCTCCTCCTCCGTATGCTTCTTCTTCTTCTCTTCTTCTTCTTCATTGAGCAATTTTCTCAAGGGATTTCTGCTTTTGCGAAGTCATCAGATTCATCTTTATAATCACAGGTTATGCAGTCAAAGCCTGCAGTTCAGAATCATAAAGCTGCTGAAAATATGACCTTACGTAGGTTTTGTACACGTTAGACAGAGAATTGTCGTTTGGTCTACAATGAGTTTGTCTACTACCCAATTAATCTATTTCCATATGGTCTACACCTAGCCTGTCTACTATCCACATGCTCTAATAATCACTTCCCTACTTATCATTTGGTCTCCAATTAGTTTACTACCCAATTGGTCTATTTTTCATTTAGTCTAAGAACCAGTTATTATAATTCCCAGTTTGTCTAATGCCTATTCCGTGTACCATCTATAAGGTCTAATAATCAATTGATGATTATCATAATTTATGATCAAAATATTATTAGACCGTATGGAATTTAGACCAAGTGAGCAATAGCCCAAATGTGGTAAGGGGAATTTAGAACATATTAGGCAATTTGTCCTGTATACAGAGCCTCTTATAATGAAAAAGCCAAGAAATAGCATATCATCATATGTAATAGTTTTGGTAATAGCTGTATGTACCGTAAATCTCTGTGTATAAGGCGCTTTTTGTTGTTGTTGTTGTTGTTTTGTTGCCGAAAACCCACTCGGGGAAGGAACTTCATTTTACATCGAGGTGCAGTTGAAGTTGTGAACTTGTCACAAATAATAGTAACAATGTCGTTGTAGAAGAATGTGTAAGATCATTAATGTAAATCAAAAACAGGTCCAGACTCTTAAGGCTTCATGATACCAAGTGTCCCACACCAGCCTCATCACATCACCTAGCAGAAGCACTGTGTTCTATGCCAAACATCAATAGTCATGCATGATATGAATAGCATCCTCTAAATTTCTGACAATGGAGTACCTAGGATAGAACCTTGTGGTACACCATTTGTTATAGAAAAAAAAATTGAGGAATTATTATTATAAACTACATATTGAGATCTATTAGAAAGATTACTTTCAAACCAAGATGACAGACAAATTTGAGTGTTGTTGTAGTTTCCGAGTGGTGAGTCAACACACTGATTACTGAGCTGGGAGACATTGCCAGGCATAGCGCCATAAATCGAAACTAACAAAAAAAACAATGTGTATAAGACGCACCCCCGACTTTCAAATTTTTTCGGCAGCAAAAAAGTGCGCCTTATACACAGAGATTTATGGTACATGTATACATTCAGATTATCATTTGAAAATTCTGCATTTGGACAGGTAAAGGGGTGTATGTGTGTCAAAATTTGCAACCAAAGTTTCCTGTATAATTTCTTTATGTAGGCGATACCTTCCAGTGTTGAAGGACATGCCGATCCGATACCTCTTTGAACCATGGAAGGCACCGAAGGCAGTGCAAGAAAGGGCGAAATGCATCGTGGGAAAGGACTACCCGCTGCCGGTCGTGGAACACAAGTCCGCTTCTGCAGCCAACAACGAACAGATGGAGAAAGTCGTCAACAAGCTGAGAGACACGGGTGAATAGAGTGGAAAAGTGGAAAGAAGATGTACATGGTAGATGGATAAGTGGATGGAAGGATGGAAGGAAGGATGGATAGGCTTGATGGGGATGGCTAGATAGGTAGACTGATGAATGGCTGGATGGACAGATGAATAGATGGATAGAGGGATAAATAAGTGGGTTGGTAGGTAGGTTGGTGGGATGGTGGGTGGGTAGCTAAGTAGGTGGGTATGTAGGTAGGTAGGTGGGTGGTAGGGTAGGTGGGTGGGTAAGTAGATAGGCGGGTGGATGGGTAGGTAGGTAGGTAGGTAGGTGGGTGGGTAGGTGGGTAGGTAAGTTGGTAGGTGGGTAGGTAGGTGGGTAGGTAGGTAGATGGGTTGGTGGGTGGGTAGGTAGGTAGATGGGTGGGTAGGAAGGTGGGTGGTAGGGTGGGTTGGTGGGTGGGTAGGTAGGTAGATGGGTTGGTGGGTGGGTAGGTAGGTGGTTGGGTAGGTAGGTGGGTTGGTAGGTAGGTAGGTAGGTGGGCAGCCAAGTAGGTTGGTGGGTAGGTAGGGGGGGGGGGGGGTTAGTAGGTAGGTAGGTGGGTGGGTAGGTAGGGGGGTTAGTAGGTAGGTAGGTGTGTAGGTAGGTGGGGGATAGGTAGGTGGGGGATAGGTAGGTAGGTGGGTGGGTAGGTAGGTGGGTTGGTAGATAGGTAGGTAGGTGGGTGGGTGGCCAAGTAGGTATGTGGGTGGGTGGGTGGGTTGGTAGGTGGGTGGTCAAGTAGGTAGGTGGGTGGGTAGGTGGGTAGGAGGGTAGGTTGGTGGGTGGCCAAGTAGGTAGGTGGGTGGGTAGGTGGGTAGGAGGGTAGGTTGGTGGGTGGCCAAGTAGGTAGGTGGGTGGGTAGGTAGGTGGGTTGGTAGGTAGGTACGTGGGTGGGTGGCCAAGTAGGTAGGTGGGTGGGTAGGTAGATGGGTGAGTGGGTGGGTTGGTAGGTGGGTGGGAGGGTTGGTAGGTGGGTGGCCAAGTAGGTAGGTGGGCGGGTAGGTGGGTAGGAGGATAGGTTGGTGGGCGGCCAAGTGGGTAGGTGGGTGGGTGGGTGGGTTGGTAGGTGGGTGGCCAAGTAGGTAGGTGGGTGGGTAGGTAGGTGTGTGGGTGGGTGGGTGGGTTGGAAGGTGGGTGGCCAAGTAGGTAGGTGGGTAGGTAGGTGGGTTGGTAGGTAGGTAGGTGGGTGGGTGGCCAAGTAGGTAGGTGGGTGGGTAGGTAGGTGTGTGGGTGGGTGGGTGGGTTGGAAGGTGGGTGGCCAAGTAGGTAGGTGGGTGGGTAGGTGGGTAGGTGGGAAGGTAGGTGTGTTGGTGGTTGGGTGGGTTGGAAGGTGGGTGGCCAAGTAGGTACGTGGGTGGGTAGGTAGGTGGGTTGGTAGGTAGGTAGGTGGGTGGGTGGCCAAGTAGGTAGGTGGGTGGCTAGGTAGGTGGGTGGGTAGGTGGGTGGGTGGGTTGGTAGGTGGGTGGCCAAGTAGGTAGGTAGGAGGGTAGGTGGGTAGGTAGGTGGGTGGGTTGGAAGGTGGGTGACCAAGTAGGTAGGTGGGTGGGTAGGTAGGTAGGTGGATGGGTGGCCAAGTAGGTAGGTGGGTAGGTAGGTGGGTGGGTGGCCAAGTAGGTAGGTGTGTGGCCAAGTAGGTAGGTGGGTGGGTAGGAGGTTAGGTAGGTGGATGGGTTGGTAGGTGGGTGGCCAAGTAGGTAGGTGGGTGGATGGCCAACTAGGTAGGTGGGTGGGTAGGTAGGTGGGTTGGTAGGTAGGTAGGTGGGTGGGTGGTCAAGTAGGTAGGTGGGTGGGTAGGTAGGTGTGTGGGTGGGTGGGTGGGTTGGAAGGTGGGTGGCCAAGTAGGTAGGTGGGTGGGTAGGTAGGTGGGTTGGTAGGTAGGTAGGTGGTGGGTGGCCAAGTAGGAAGGTGGGTGGGTGAGTTGGTAGGTGGGTGGCCAAGTAGGTAGGTGGGTGGGTAGGTAGGTAGGTGGGAAGGTAGGTGTGTTGGTGGTTGGGTGGGTTGGAAGGTGGGTGGCCAAGTAGGTAGGTGGGTGGCTAGGTAGGTGGGTGGGTAGGTGGGTGGGTGGGTTGGTAGGTGGGTGGCCAAGTAGGTAGGTAGGTAGGTAGGAGGGTAGGTGGGTGGGTTGGAAGGTGGGTGACCAAGTAGGTAGGTGGGTAGGTAGGTGGTTGGTAGGTAGGTAGGTGGGTGGTTGGCCAAGTAGGTAGGTGGGTAGGTAGGTGGGTGGGTGGCCAAGTAGGTAGGTGGGTGGCCAAGTAGGTAGGTAGGAGGGGAGGTAGGTGGGTGGGTTGGTAGGTGGGTGGCCAAGTAGGTGGGTGGGTGGCCAACTAGGTAGGTGGGTGGGTAGGTAGGGGGTTGGTAGGTAGGTAGGTGTGTAGGTAGGTGGGTGGGTAGGTAGCAAGTAAGATGGATAGATAGAGCTGATAGGAACCGAACCTATTTCTAAACTTGACACCCTCTTTTCCTCTTTTCTCAGGCATCGTCCACTGTGCACCGTCAACCCAGAAGGAAGTGCGGGAGTTTGTGTGGTTACCGGAGAAAATGGCGGGCGGTGGATCGTGTCGGGCCGACCAAAACTGTGAGGGTATCCTTGGGCTGTAATCCAGATGTCCTAAATTAGAAACGGGTCAAAGAAAGACCATGCACTGGTGTCTTGCACGGTTGTGTATGTTCATCTCTGTTACGACACATTTGTTGGTATCAGTATAGCACATTAATGGTGTTCGTATAATTGTACAGCCTAGTCCGCTGGTGATGAAGTTGGTGCTAATTTCGTGTGCGTTTGTTTTTGTCTACCTGACTGCTGAGACAGCTAGAGCAGCCACACCTGAACAGAAACACTGCCCAAATTTGATGTGAAAGGCAGTCATTAGAGACATGCCGTCTATATATGCAGGTTCTCTTTAACACATGTTTCACTGTTAAAAGAACACAGTCATTGGAAACAAAAGGCTGGAGAGACTGAGGGTCTTTATATGCAGGTTCTCTCTAACACATGTTTCACTAAGAAATATGGTCAGTTGAAACAAAAATGTGTTCTGTTTAATAGACAGGTGGTCTTTCTGTACAGGTACTTGTAGTTACTAATAGGAGATGTGCCTACAAGTATAGTAGCTGTCTGTCGTAGTAACCGCCTTCACCTTGAAATAACATAATCATGATGACTGTTGCAAAGGTGGGTAAGTACCGGTAGCTCTTACAATTAACTAACGGCACTCTCTTGGGGAACTGGTGGCAGTTTTACACCAGCGAGGACAAGCCAGGAAGGGTGTGAACTGTGAACCACTAGACCCTGCAGTGACGGGTCGAAGGATGTCAGGAGTTCCGTGTCGTCAATGGCCCTAAATGCTATCACGGTGGCATGGTTTTCTGTTAGGGTTTCCTCCCGTAGCCTTAGATTCTAAAGAAAACCTAAACCACTAGGTACATGGCAGGGACACCAAACTTTCTAAGGTTTTGTTATACCCGCATACAATGACAATTAACATTCATTTAAAGAATGAAGTGATTAAAAATACTCTTATGATGCGTTAAGTTCAGAGTAATAATTGAGCAAAAACCAAATACTATTTTCAAGTACTGTATTGATTATGTCAATTCAGTGCGGTAGTGTGAGGTACTGTGAGGTAGTATGTGTCATAAGGGAAGGGTGCATGTGCCAATAAGTGCACATAAAAATAAATCTCCCCTAGATGTATCTGTGTAACGCGTAGGACCTTTATTGTTGTGCGCAAGTGCTTTTTTTTCCATCCCCACTAGCTTCACTTACAGAAAAATAAAACTGAAGTCTGTTGGCAGGCCTTTATAAGCTTCGCTGTCTTTACATGTATATCAGTATAGATAAACAACTCATGGACCTGCACTGCTAGTGCTTTCTGAGAGAGTCGGCTATTGCGGATCAATGCCTTTTAAAAGGGCACAAGCACATCGACTTGGTGTCAGACTGAGGACCTCTGCATTCGAGACACCACTCTTCTACAGAGCCATCCTCTAATAATACAGTGCAATCTGCATGTACTAAAGACCGCTTAAGTGAGACATGGAAAGTGGTCTTTATAGGGAGATGGACATTATGTACAGGATGCTTTAGTATATATTTCAATGAGAAACCATTTTCTAAGGAAACAATAAATTAGATCTTTGTAGACAGGCGGTCTTTCTATTCAAGTGGTCGCTAATGCAAGTTTCACTGTACTAACTCCCTTTCCTGTTTTCTTATCCTGTGCTAATAAAAATTACCTTTACGACAGTATGTGTGTGTGTACACCAAGTCATATTGTATAACTCCCAACCTTTCCAATTTGGGATCTAGAATTCCTCCCTTATGACTATGAAATCTACGTTTGGACCCCTAAATTCCTTCTCTTTTACTGAAATATTCTGTGTAAAAGCATACAAATTGTATTGTATTCCTAATTTGGGCATTGGAGATTCATAATTTATGCCGTTGTGTTCCCGTCAAATGGTTTCAGGGAGAGAAGTCTTTAAGGTAATCCTCAAAGGGAAAGCACTCTTTGTGATAAGTTGATAATGTGAAAGCAGAAAAAAATAAGAGAAACAGGATGACAAATGTTTGAAAGAAGTCAGAAAGTTATAAGTTATGAATTCTTCACATGGGGTCTTAAAATTTGTGAATTTGTTATAACAATTTATAAACACAACGTCTATCAACTCTTCCATGCTCCGGCACAAACAATGGCTAAACTACACTTTATTTCAGAACTATATAGCTTATATGAAGGCAGGATTTCTTTCTACAAAGTAGGCCTATATGCTATCTATAATATATCTGGAGGAATCTGAAAATGATAGCGAGACGAAAAATAAAAATTAATAATGTTTTAATGTACAACAAAATTAATGGGACAGTTGGCCATAAATTTCTCATCAACTGACCCAATTACTGATTTGAGATTCATGTAGATACAGTGATCTCACATGTAAGACATCCATAACTTTCTGATTAATTTTCCACTTTCGTACAAACTTAAACCATTCTGTTGCAAAAAAAAATTCTGCTTTCATAAAGCCCAAGTTATCCTAAAGGTAAATTCCTCCTGAGATATGGAACTATGAGATAATATACTCTTCCAAAGCCCTTCTGCAGATCACACATCAATATTTTCCTTATGCTTTATATGTTTATACAGGGTTTGAATGCTGATCACGATTGTGTATGTGTGTGCTTTTTATATTAATCACATATGTGTGCTGTGGCAATCACTAAGAAATGTACATGTACGTGTGTTTATCCAAGCTTCAGAAACGTTTTCAAATTTTATTGGTGTAGAAATTTTGCAGAAATGAATATATTTTTCATCATTAATGAACCAATTAACGATTGGGCTGCTATCATCATTTCTTGGCTTCTTTTTTGAAAACCTTGAGTACCAAAGTATATATAATAATGAATTTGAACTATTTGTATTTAGAATGTAAATTTACAGTTATAGAATTCAATTGTATTTTGTTGGGGACATGAGCTCAGGAAGTGTTCTTTCTACTAGATGAAATGAAACAAGAAAAAAACGTTGGCCCAAAGTTAAAATGCAAGCCCAATGTTGGCCCGACGTCGGGAAATTACATTGGCCCAAATTGATTTCCTGACGTCTGAATTATGAGTCTATAGACTGAACCACAAGGTACAAGGTTCAAATCCCTATCGCAGCTCTGTCCTTTGTTATTGATCTACATTTGCCACACTCCACCCAGGTGAGGTGATGGGTACCTGGCGGGAATCAATTCCTAGAAATGCTTGAGCGTTGTAATGGCACCCGGGCTAAAGCTGGGTTAATAACAGTGGATTGATGAAATGCCTGCAGACATCTGCTTGATCACCTTAACTTGTGCTTTGATTAATAATCATTGTTTATGCTGCTAAATTTAGAAATAAATCTTGCAGACTTCACACTTTTTAATAATAATAAGATAAACAACTCCAAAGACTATCAAGAAATCAACTCAATTCTATTTGCCTAAAAAAATTATTTCAAATTATTGTAATGCTTGCAAATTTTAATAGGTGATAGAGGCTGTTCAAAAATTGCCTTCGGGTTAACTTCTGCGAGGCTTTGTGACCATATGTTATAATTTTCCCACTATCTTGATTAATCCCTAATCTACAATTAAGAAAACCGGTGTTTACCTTGATAATGATATTTTGAGCTTTTGTGTTCTAGTTTTTATAAATGCATCTGTATCATTGCTATTATAATCTGGGATAAAAATTGTGCAATCAAGCTGTATATTACTATTTTATTGTTAAGTATTTGTTAAACCTAAATATATTGATCATCATTATTCTAAGTGTATATATTCATTTAAACATATTATGAGTGGTTTGTATGGTTCAATAAATGTACCGGTAGTCTTAATTGATATTGTCATGTGTTCACGATGGAATTATAAAGACAACGTATGTATTGGAATTCTTATAACACGCGATCGTTATAAACAATTTATTCACTTCAGGAGTGTCAAGAGAACGTTTATGCATTTATTGTTGATATATATTTGAAATGTGAGTAAATGCAGTCAAAGTATTTTACATTTATATCTCTAAACCTTAAAGTTTGTTTCAGATGTGTCATGGTAAACCACCGCCAAAAAAAAAAACCTGCCATGGGTTTTATGTGTGAACAATCTGAATGGCATGTGTAGGCAGCAAAGCTCCTATGCATATTCACTTAAAACTATGTTTTTCAAGATAGGAAATGCAAGGTATATTACAGTTTACGTCATCATAGGAAAAAATGCAGCTGTTTCTGCTGCCTCTCTGAACAAGGCTGTAATCTACATTTGCCACTCCATACCCAGGAGAGAAATGGGGACCTGGTAGGATGACAAAAGCCATTGTGTTAGTAATTGCCATATATGCCCTCACATATGCCCTAGGAATACTCCCCAGGGAGTGGAGATGTGCACATTGTGCACGAATGAATCTAATGACAGGGGTAATAATATATGTAAAGTGCTTGGAGACGGTATTTGTATTAAGCGCTATATAAATCCAGGTGATTATTATTATTTGTATCCAATATGACCAAGAAAAATGGCCATACTTGCCTCTTAAGGGTATAGGCTTTACATGAAGATTTGATTGTAGCGTCGCAAAACATGTGATCATCTGACAAGTCTCTACTTGTGGTTCATATTTTCATATTCTGTATCTTGAAAGAAAATATTTGTTCTGTATCCAATTTTACACAATTTTGATTTTCAAGGTAGAAGAAAAGAAATTTTCATAATTGAAATAGATTTTAAATAAGGTGATACTTTGAATGGTTAAAAACTTCACAGAAAGGATTAATCAGGTCTCGACACTAGTCACTAACGGGTGTGTGGGATGATGCATGGGTACCCAAGATTTTAATCCCGGACCTCAACATTTTAGGCTGGACCCAAAAATTTGAGTCCGGACTCCCAAAATTGTGTAGTTGTTACATAGGGTTTATGCATACAGACTGTAGTATACATTAGTTCAATCCGGACACCCCTACAAAAAAATATATATATATATATGCGTGTGTGGAACCATGGGTAAATGAGAGAATTCATGAATATTTCTAAATCTTTTCTGTTAGTACATTGAACCGGCATTGGATAAAGCCATGCTAGCATAAATCTCAAGAAATACATCTCTTTTTTTCTCTTTTTTTTTTTTTTTTTTTTTTGGGGGGGGGGGAAGGGGTATATAATGATATATGTATACATGTATGTATGTTCGAAGTGACCTATTATACTGTGCCTAATTCATGTGAGGTTATATAGATATGACACTGCACAAAAATTATGATTACCGTAGTTTGTTTGCCTCTTTCCTTCAAATAGTTGTAAAGATGTCGATGATTATGTGTTTGTTCGGAATAGGGAATGAAGAGAGAAAAATAGGGGGAGAGAAAGTTTAGAGAGAGGGAGGAAGAGATTGTGATTTAGGAGAGAGAGGAGAGTGAGGAAGGGTAGGGGAGTGAGGGGAAGAGAAATGAAAGAAGAGAGAGAGAGAGAGAGAGTGATAAACAAGTAGAAAAGAGGGAGAGGGGAAGGGGGAAAGAATAATGAAGAGAAAGGGTGCACAGAGATAGAGAAGACAGAGGAAGAGGAAATTGGTAAAGGGAATGAAGAGAGAAATGGGAAAGAAGAAATGGGCAGAATGAAGGAGGGAGATTAAGAAAAGGGGAAGAGAGAGGGGGGGGGGGGCTGGAGAAATGTTTAAAAGAAGGAGTGAGATTTAGAGAAATGGAACAAATAGATACAGAAGACGGGGGAAGAGAGAAATAAAAAGAGATATACTGGCAAAGGGGATGGAGAAAGAATTAAGGAGAGAGATTTGGAATTGCAAGAAAGACAGGAGAATAAGATACGTGGCGGAAGGAGAAGAGAAAAGGAAGATAAAGAGAGAGATAAACACAGAGGGAGAGAGAGAGGGGATAAGGGGAAGGAAGGCGGGAAGGAGTTGAAGAGATAGGGATCAAAGAGATAGAGAAGAAGGAGGAAAATAGAAGTAGGGAAGTATCAGCGCCTCTTTTCATAGAGAGGAGTATACACTAATTTTATTTGATTTATCATACTGTTCCTGATCATGGGACGTTATTGATTTTATGACACTGCACGAAACTCTTTTGGTAGTTATTTTCTGCAGAGGATATTTTCTTTAAGATATTTGCAAAGATAAAAAGAGAGAGAGGGTGATGATCGAGGAAGAAAGAAGAGAGAGATGACAGAGTGAGAGGGGGGTATTTGATCTTAACAAATCCTTAATATAAATGGATAAAGAGACGTACACATATACTTCATTACAAATACATACAGATAAAGTAGACATAGAGAGAGAGAGAGAGGGAGAGAGCACGATAAAGAAATATCGGGCAGATGACAACAGTTTTAAGGACAACCACGCTGCGATCCTGGATTAACCAATTTATTTTAACTACATCGAAACAAACATTCACTTAGTTCAAGTTCAAGTTCAAGTTCAATGTTATTGATCATGTATAGTTACAAGGCATAAAATTAGTTTTCCGGCTGTTTCCTCAATCTATATAACATTTGTGTCGCCGCTAAATATTCCTCACGAATTGGGCACCCTCCCCTGCCGCCGGCAAGATCCGCCCCTGCATGCATACCCAAGTCATATGGAAGCAACAAACCCCAGATGAACTACAGAGTGATCAAACAATCACATTACCGCTAATTTTTTTTTAAAAGTCAGTCGATTCGGAGTCGTTTTGGCGGTGTGACTGAGGTACACGTATCACAAAACAATTTTCGCTATATTTCAACAAGTTCTAAATATTGATGGCTCTGATTATCCTGGTCTTTATACAGTGCGTCCCAGAAAACGAAACCGAGAATTATCGATGTTTTATCATAACTTAATCACATAATTGATAAATGACACATATTTGTAAAGCTTAGATCCTCCTCTTTCATGTGATGCAACTCATATGATGCATATTTCACGCATGAGTGATTTAAAACATTTCGTAGAGAGGAAACTAAAAAGTAATTTTTAGGGCGGTATCTGAATTTAAAAAAAAAAAAAAAAAAAAAATCACATTTCTAGAAAGTTCATTTTCTGCACTTTCATATAAGCTTTGACGTCTCATTAAATTATTAGAGGAAGAAGACACTTCGTTGTACCGTTCTCGACTCTAAATCCTTGTCTGAATCAGTTTCAACGCTACCGCGCGAAGCGCGGAAGCTTCGACGTGTCATTAGATTATTAAAGAAAGAAAACGATTCGTTGTACCATTCTCGACTGTTAATCCTTGTCTGAATTCAGTTCCCCCCCCCTCCCGCGCAAAGCGCGGAAGCTTTGAAGTCTCATTAAATTATTAGAGGAAGAAGACGGTTCGTTGTACCGTTCTCGACTCTAAATCCTTGTCTGAATCAGTTTCAACGCTACCGCGCGAAGCGCGGAAGCTTCGACGTGTCATTAGATTATTAAAGAAAGAAAACGATTCGTTGTACCATTCTCGACTGTTAATCCTTGTCTGAATTCAGTTCCCCCCCCCCCCTCCCGCGCAAAGCGCGGAAGCTTTGACGTCTCATTAAATTATTAGAGGAAGAAGACGGTTCGTTGTACCGTTCTCGACTCTAAATCTTTGTCTGAATCAGTTTCAACGCTCCCGCGCGAAGCGCGGAACCTTTGACTTGTCATTAGATTATTAAAGAAAGAAAACGATTCGTTGTACCATTCTCGACTGTTAATCCTTGTCTGAATTCAGTCCCCCCCCCTCCCACGCGAAGCGCGGAAGCTTTGACGTTTCTTTAAATTATTAGAGAAAGAAGACGGTTCGTTGTACCGTTCTCGACTCTAAATCCTTGCTTTTCCTTGTCTCCGATCTCATCACGAATTCGTCACAGAGTTCATCTATGTTTACACTGTCCAGGATTGTTTGATGTGCATTGCAGATTGCTACTTTTGCGCTTCGCGCTTAACATTTAGCTCGTTGCTTTTTAACGCTGCGTCTTTGCATTTGGCGCACTGCATTTCTATGATGCTGTTGATTGAACAAATTGAATAAATTCATCAATTCCTGATGAAGCCGTATGAGCGGGAATTCAATTTATTCTTTTCTCATATACGGTTGTCTCATTTACTTCGTATATATGTATGTATTATGAAAATGAGATAGCAAAATGTGTATATTGATGGTCATCTTGCGAGTAATAACCATTAACTACTCTCATCGGGCTCTGATCATGAATTTTTCTCTTGATTTTTTTCTTTCGATGGTGAATTATTGGGGGGGGGGGATGATTGTACAGGCCACCCCCCCCCCCCACCTGAAATATTTTTTTGGGGGGGGATATATCCCCCCACCCCCCCCCCCCCCCCCCCCCCGGGATCGACACCCATGGTGATACGATCGACGTCAAAGGTGAAAGTGTTGACCTCTGGGAAAACCCACCAGTACTAGTACAAATGCAGGGCGCTGCGCTTATTTGCAGAGTTGGTATCATAACCGCTGTATACTTTAGGCTTCATTGGGAAGAGAACTCGTTATTGTGACGTACATGTATTCTCTATTAATGAGTGCAGATATTGAGTTGGCCTGCAGATGTCATGTTTATTCAGCATCGTAGCTATACATAATATAGTTTAAGTTTACAGCAAACTTTTCTTGAAAGTGGATCTCGTTGAAATCATTTAAACGGAATTCTGTGCAGGCTGAATTGCTTTCTCTAAGTTGTACCCGATTCGCACATCACATCCATATGGCCGAGAAGCAGGAAGAAGAGGACGTTCAGATCCCTTCACAAGGCTTGACATGTCCACTGTGTCTTGGTATCTTCGACGATGCAACCCTCTTGACCTCTTGCGGACATACCTTCTGTCGAGCCTGTCTCAAGAAATATGACCTATCCCACCAGGATCTTGATCACATGGTCTGCCCTCTCTGCAGGACAGTGACGAAGTTTTCCGCCAACCGGGTCGACGATCTCCTCACCAATGTGACGGTCAACGGACTCGTAGACGACTACCGTGCCAGGTCTGGAGGGGCCAGTGCCATCCTGGAGATGCGGCAAAAGTGCACTGTCTGCAACCTTCAGGTAGAACCCATCGCTTTCTGCATAACATGCAATATATCCATGTGTGACCAATGCCGTGTTGGCCACAAACGACTGCAGATGTTCTTCGAAGGTCATGAGATCGTATCTATCCAGGATATCATTGAGGGAAATGTTAAACCTAGTCGCCCCTCCGATAAATGCTCCGTCCACAGACTAGAGAACAAAGATATGTTCTGTCAGGATTGTAAGATGCGCGTCTGTTTCAAGTGCGTCGTCATCGACCATCGAGATCACAAGATAAAATCTCATATGGACTTCGAAAAAGAAATGCAGGCTAAGGTACGTAGTTCAATGGCAGGTGATTCATGAATGGTCAAAAATATATTGTTCACTCAAATATGTATTATTATTTACATATTATTACCCCAACGTACACCGTTGCCAGATACATTAATAATTGATCATAGAGATTGATCTATAAGGGTCTGGAATCTGGGGAAATATAAACTTTATCTATATCGAAACTAAATCATATTATCTCAATCATTTTATAAACAGGATTAGAAGAAAATATTCCAACTATATGGGCAACAGTGTTTGCTGTCTAAAACCACGCATGCTCCATAATGTACCCAACCTTAATAACAATGATAATAATCAGTAGGCCTACTTGTAAAGCGAGCATCTCACAAACTTGATGTAATATCACATCTCTTTTTGCTTCCAAAAGATTTTGGAAATTGTTATCCAGGCTTTAGCTCCAGCAACCGTAGCGCCCAGTGCCTTCGAGGAATAAATCCTACCATGCATCTATTAAGAATATTTCTGGAACGGGTATAACAAATGTTGATTAATGTCTTGCCAAAGAATATATGTGCCGTACGTTGCATGGATTTGATCCCCGTACCTTGTAGTTCACAGTCCGGAGACTTATCTACCAGACCACAGTACCCCTAATCTTCCTGTCCTATTTGTGAAAATCTTTGAACCGTAAATTTGATTAAGATAGCAAGAGGTAATTTATCGGGGAATTGATATTCATTATTTATTAAAAGGTTAATTACAATATTTAATTATAACGTTATCAACTGTGTAGTATCCAGGATTTTCTAGCGGTTAGATGGGGGGGGGGGGGTCACAAAGTCATGTCAGAAAATTCTGTGACAAAACACTAGTAAATGTCATCATATGGTTTGGGTGTGCCGTTTGGGCTGCAAAATTCTCTGACAAGCAAAACAATATAATATAGGTCGTCAGCCAATGCCTCTTCATCCCCTTTCCCCTTGGCTTTGCGATAATAGACCCCAGTCACACCAACGGGACGGACATCAAACCGACAACAGACCGAACAAAATATTATATCTCCCCAAATGGCTAAGAGTAGGTTTTGGGAGTCGGTATACAGACGGTTTGGCGGTGTATTAGTACAGTGTACTTTTAAAAAGGTTTGTTTAGCCGACCAACAGCAAAAACCGCATGTCTTGCGCTTTGAGCAAAATTACTCGGATGACCGTTCAGTATAGATTTTCAATATCTCATCGTTTGCGAAAAGTTGGCGGATGACCGTGCAGTAAATATTCAATATATCTTGTGGTTTGGTGGGGCCCGAATGCGTAAAAAGGTGAACACACTAGCTATTAAGACAGTGAATGTTTGCGCGCAGCCCTAGGACTATTTACTTGATTATTTAGGACAAGATGAAAAACAAGCTTGTTTAACAAGGTGTTTAATGTGCTATTTAATGCCAAAACATTAGGATGTTATAGTGAACATTTAGATAATAGGTTTTATGGAACGGCTTTTCGTTCGCGAGACACCAATATCACACTGCCTTTGAGAATAGTTCACTCGTGGTGCCGACTTGTGAAACTTGTGCTCATCAGCTCGTTGGGATATACCCATGTATCCCACTCAAGGCCATTAAATATTGTATAATTATAAGATGATGAAGAAACGAAGAAGAAGAATAAGATGGGGAAAAGGAAGAAGAAGAAAAAGAAGAAAGAGAAGAAGAACAAAAATAAGGAGGAGGAGGAGGGGAAAAAAGGAAAATGCTGATGAATATGTTGAATTTCTAAAACGTACAAAAACATAATTATATACAAAATTTAAAAGTATGAACCGGCAGAGAAAAGAAAAGTGTTCTGGATTCAGGCGATTTCAATCATATAACATTAGGTATAGCACACCAAAAATAATTACAACAAACACATGTTATTTGATGGTTGCAAATGATCAAGCTTTATGAAAGCTTCAACAAACAAAAAACAGAATTGAAATCGGTCAATGCGTTGTGATTTTATATCATTTTTTTGATATCGCAAAATTACCGAAAAACCTGCCAGAAATGGTCAAATTGTCAAAAATGGCATAATTCGACAAAGTTGACAACTTAATTCATCACTTTCTTGGACACAAATTATACATTAAATTATCAGACACTAAAATATCATCTTTGTGGTAAAAAATACAAAAAAGAAAATTCATATCTCTATTACCGTTTTGAAAACAGAAGCGAACAAAATAAGTCATTTTAGCTAATTATATATTCGCGTACTCATTATGCAAATTAGGAAAGTCAAACTGTTCATTTTGGGGGCATTTTTTAAATCATATATTCATAGATCATATTTACACCAAATATTGACCTTAAATTCCTAATATTTTTGCAATGCCAATACAATATGGCGATGGAAATTAATTGGATCACCGTCACAGCTATTTCCTCATGTGTTTCACAAATAATTCAGAAAAATCGATCATATGATAAAAATTTGTAGACTTTCAGCTATATCACAGTATATCTGCCTTTTTCAAAGATGTCAGATTTGAGGATTTATGATTATTTTCCGAGATACCATTCAACAGGCCATAACATTCCACAGGGACTGAATTTTAGAGTGACATAAACTTTAGTGACCCCAGTACAGTTGTGGCTACCTTGAGTGTAAACAACAATGTGATTCAATGAGTGAAACATATGAGGATATTGCATTTTTGTAGGGGAGTTTTATACATTGAGGTGCATTTTTTTTCACCACGCAGAATAGCAGCGCGAGTCAATGGGCGATCAGCGGGCCATGTCACACATTGCTGAAAAGACAATATTCTAATTCAATAATTAACATATTTCCCACCTGCCTATAACAATGAAACTACACAGAATTGTAGTTAAAGGTATGCTTGAAATATATGTGAAATAAAAATTCAAAAATATTTTTCAAATACATATACACAAATTGCTATTTCTACCAACTGACTGCTGTTGTGTGTGTGTGTTCGCGGGGCAGACTGTTTGCACAGGCAGTGTGATCACCCTAATAACATGTCATTCGCTTCTCTCCTCTGACTCTCAATTGTTAGCCCCCCCCCCCCCAACCCGGATCCGCCACTGGCCTAGACAATGGACTGAGGCTATTCAAATTCCGATATTAAAAAAAGGAAAAGATGCTTCAAACCCGTCGTCTTACCGCCCAATCTCTCTAACCCCAACACTGTGTAAACTAATGGAGAGACTTGTGAAAAACATACTCTCATGGATTTATGCATTCATGTCTAACAGAGTGAATCGTGTTAGAGTTGGAAACTCCATATCAGAACAAAAAAAATGTAATAGGCATTCCCCAAGGGAGCGTGATAAGCCCCTTAATTTTTAATTTCATGATCAATGATCTTAGACAAATTCAGGATACTGTAGAAATATCATTGTATGCTGATGACATATGTATTTTGTTTTCGCACAGAAATATGACACATGTACAAAAAAAGTAACAGGCGGCTCTAGGCTTAATTGACAAATGGTGTGATAGATGGGGTATGCATCTCTCATTCTCAAAATCGAGAGCCGTAGTATTCGGCAGAAAAGATTAAAAAAATATATTGATTTACAGATATATAGTAAAAGTATTCAATTAGAAAAAGAATACAAATTCCTTGGAGAATGGTTCGACTCGAGATTGACGTGGAGTAAACATATAAATGAAATTTCAATAAGATGCCAAACAAGACTTAATCTTATGAGGTGTTTGCTGGTACCAAATGGGGCAATAACTCGGAAATACTTCACTATGTTTATAAAGGCTTAATCCGCTCTGTGTTAGATTATTGAAGTGAAGCTTATGATGGCGCGAGTAATTCTCTTAAAAAGAAATTAGACACCATACAATTCCAGGCTCTTAAAATTATTACTGGAGGAGTTCATTTAACTTCCTTACAGGCTTTACAAGTTGAATGCGGGGAAATGCCATTGCAACTCAGGAGGAATATGTTTATTGATAAATATCATTATTTTTCACGTGCAGCTAAAATTAACCATCCTACCAAAAAAGTCTTATTACCGTGTTGGCAATATGAAAGTTACTCTTGGCAAATGGGCCAAGGTCCTTTCGTCAAAAGATTGAGGAACTTGGAAAAAGGGAATATTGAAAAGCTCACTGAATGCATGACGATTAAACCTTATTGGCACTATAAGATGCCAAGTATATCTACAAAAATAAAGGATTTTGTTTCTTAGACGTTTTCTCCATCAATAGATTCAACAAATTATGCTGTAGAGGTCATTAAGAAAAAATGGAATTACTGTTTAAGAATCTATACAGACGCTTCAAAACAACAGGAAGGGTAAACGGGAGCAGCTTACTATATCCCAAAACGAAGCTTAAGTAAATGCTTTAAAACATCCAATATATCTATCATGAGAGCAGAACTGGTAGCTATATTAAAGGCACTTGAATGGATAGATGAATATCATCCAATTGCAGTAGTGATTTTAACAGATTCAGTATCAGCTTTAGAAGCCATCAAGAATGTGAAAGAATCCAGCATAATAGTTGAAATATATGAAAAATTATTTGCTATTAATTCCTTTGGGGTAGAGGTTAACCTTGAATGGGTACCGGCCCATTGCGGCCTAGCAGGAAATGAAAGAGCTGATTTGTTGGCAAAACAAGCTTCAAAAAAACAAAACACAGATATAGTAGTAAACCAAAGCAAAAGTGAGTTCGTAAGAGAATCAGATATTTATTATAAATCCATGTGACAAAGCCTCTGGGATAAAGCAGAGAAAGGAAGACACTTGTATATAGCATCAATACAAATGTAAATAATGTTTTTAAAATCAAAGGTTTGAACCGAAAGGATGAAAGATTAATCCACCAATTCAGGCTTGGAAAATGTAACCTGAATTACTATAAATTTTTGATTAGAAAACACGACACCGGACTATGTGTAGAATGCCAAACGATAGAAAAAATTGAGCACTTTTTATTATCATGTCCAACATATGAAAGACAACGCAGGAGAATGTACAGAGCACTTAAGACCCAAAATCCAAATCTAGGTCACTTACTAGGAAATGAGGAATATATAGGAAAGGTGGTAGCTTTTTTGAAAGGCAGTGGAAGGTACAATGAACTGTGATGCTCAGCTATAAACGTTAATTACGTATTAATTACGTATTAATTGAGTATTAATTACGTTTTGCTATATTATCTATTAGTGACAGTAGTACTATCCTCGGTATAAATTGCTTCATTGTATGAATTGTATAAATTGCTTCATTATACGGAGAGAGGCTTTAAACCAGTGGCGGATCCAGGGGGGGGGGGTGGCCCGGGGGGCTCGGCCCCCCCCCCCCTTGAGAAAAAAAATCATGTAAAATCACGCGATGTTTACCTTTTTAGGGGCTTGGGTCCCCCTCCCCCCTGGCGCTCAAGGGGGGGGGGGGGGGGGGGTGCAAATTTAAATATTTTCGAGGACCAAAAAAAAAAAATGTGCTCACTACCCCAACCCCCCCCCCCCCCCCCCACTGAGCGACTTTTCGGCTGGCTCAATTTTCAAATTTTCGGGAGCAAAAAAAAAAAAAAGTTGGGCCCCCTCCCCTAAGAAATCCTGGATCCGCGCCTGCTTTAAACTAACGTCCTAACGTAATTAACTGATCGCAACTAATATTCAACCACTTCATCCTTTCCTTCCTAACGAATTCTTAAAAATAACAAGCCGAATAACAATAAAGAAAATAACTACTAACAATTTACTGACATTGTAAATTGCACAACACAACGCCACTAGGCTATCGTCGATCCAACAGTAAAAGTATTAAGAGAGGACAAGTAACTACGCCCTCTCACATTGCCTGGCGGCAATCATCGAAAGACGATGGAAACGCCATTAATCGCAACAACAACAACGCTTGCTTACATTAGATTTTATCACCTGACGAAGTGTTGCAGCGGCACACGAAACATCTTGATCTTTAGATCCCTTATTGACCATACAAATTGCGAGACAAACGAATATCACTAGCGATATTATTTTCGATACGTTTTAAGGTTGCTCTGAAAAAAGTAATATTTGGGAGTATTATTTGGGAGTTGATTTTTTTTTTGGTCTGAACCAAAAATGCACGCTGAATAGTATAAAAATGCACGGCGAATATAACCAAACATGCACGCTCGTTCAATAGATTATACCAACAATCCTCCAATCAAATGACACGGATCTACTTAGGTGTTATGTAATATAGGCCTACACATATACACTGTCTTGAGAGGTTCTTGTTAAAACTATGCGCAAGAGGTGACTCCAATAGTATAGAGATATCGACTGCTTTTAGAGGTCTGGCTGTTTTTATAGGCTCAAGGCGCGTTGCCCACCCAGGCGTGCCTCGGGTGATGACAGGATTCAACTTCCCCGCGAGCCAGTATAGAAACAGCCAGTCCTTGAATATTAAAGCAGTCGATATTTCTTTTATATACTAAATTGACACAAAAATCTACCAAGAATTCTTACCTTATCCTTTTCTTGAGTAAAGATTGGTTAAAACATCACAGAAAATCTGAGACACTGTCTGTTAATCTTCGCTGGAAAAATGACTAAAAATTTCAATCATTTGGGAATCGCAGACAAAAAGCACTGTATGGTGTCCGCACTCGTACAAAGACAATTTTAACACGTAAATCAATGGGGATCGCAGCATGAGGGCATTTTTTAAAAGGCTATTGACCGATAGTCGGGTATGAGGGCACTTTTTAAAAGACTATTGACTGGTAGGCTGGTATGAGGGCACTTTTTAAAAGACTATTGACTTGTAGGCGGGCATGGCTAAATTCACGACTCCAATTTCGACCAATCAGATGGCTAGATTTCTAAATGAGGTATATAATATTTGCTAAGGGGCGCAGCCTTTTGAAGTACTTGGGTGGTATTTTCGAAAGCTAACTAAACAAAGTCCATGGTTTAATCCTCCGACTAAGTATGGAATGCCAAGTGCACGTCCGTATGAATATATATTTTAAAATAATTTGATCTGTCACTAAATCAAAACAAAATGGTTTCATTACAGAAATATTTTGTAATATCATAGTTAATAACAACAATATAACTATGAAATAATTATGTTGTCATGGTAATTTAGTGACATATCAAATTATTCAAAAATATATTCCTATGGATACTTGGCATTTCATACTTAGAGCATTAAACCATTGTCAAATGGTTTCGAGAATACCATCCATGGAGTCTATTAAATTTGGGATTTATTTGTCAGCCATAATGACCTGAAACAATCTTGAAGTGATTATTTTAAAACATCAAATAACAAGGATCTAACAGTTTCGCTGTCATAACGGAATCTTTCCGATCCTGTTGAGTCTGTGCGCCTATAGTACTCAGCCTGACAGCTTCGTACGATAGATGCATATACAACCTCAACCCAAGTTCGGATAGGTCGTATAATGAATATAATTATATAATATTGACTGGCCTTGAGGGGTATATCAGAAATATTGACCAAGCTCAGATCATATTGCCCCGAGTCGAAAGACGAGGGCAATATGGTCTTAGCGCGGTCAATATTTCTGATATCCCCCGAAAGTAAAGCCAGTCAATATTTTTATTGTTATCCAAATCAGACATCTAGAGCAAATACAGAAATCCACCATGACAATCTCAAGAACTGAACAAACTTTGTCAAACCAACACTGTGCATCCAGTGCTTGACAAAATTTTCGATACACTGCAAACAGTGTGTATTTGGTGTGATTATTACGTCACAATAGAGTGCGCGCAAAGTATACAGGTTCTCGTACGCATAATAGATGCGCAATGAAAATGCAACGCGGTCAATACAAGATGCCCGGATCGGACGCGAGACCGTGGAAAATACCAAGGTATATTTTCACTCGTCTCTACACGCAAAGTCAATACGCGCAGGGAGACCAAGGAAAATACAAAGATTATACCCCTCCGGTCCCCCTGCTAGTGAAAACTAGGGCAATACGGTTTTGTAAATGACCAGCTCAGATGTCTGATACGGGTAATAATATAGTATTAATGACTGCTTTGAGAGAAATAGTTGTTTTATTACGCTCAAGGGAAGGTTAGAATTGTGCTATTCCCCGAGGCTTGCCGAGGGGAATAGCCCAATTGTAACCTTCCCGAGAGCGTATGAAAACAACTATTTCTCGAATATTAAAGCAGTCATTAATACTTTTATATGCCGAAAAAAAATAGACTAAAAAATAAAAAATAAAAAATATTTTTCAATTTTGTCGAAGACGGGATTCGAACTCTTGCGTACAACAAGAGATGTATCGAAAACAAACGCTTAGACCACTAGGCTATCGCGCGTCGTTAACATGCTCGGCAGTTTTCTCTAATATATACATTAAAATGGATTGAAAACGGCTCTGCGTGAGGGATGCTTCGCAAAAGCTCCATGAAACGGGCCCTTCTTTTACTTTTGCAATGCATATTGGCACGAACTTAGGCGCTAGTATGGTAAGGTATCCAAAATATAGCCTACTAAAACAGACCCCAAATTTCGGTAAATATATAATCAAATATACTTTAGATCTAGGTCTAGTGTGTTTTATTATTTTGGGTTTCTAACTTCAGTTAACAGCTCTACGTGCATATCATAGGGTTAGGGTTAGGATTAGGGTTAGGGTTAGGGTTAGGGTAGGGTTAGGGTTAGGGTAGGGTTAGGGTTAGGGTTAGTGTTAGGTTTAGGGTTAGGTTTAGGGTTAGGGTTAGGGTTAAACTGAAGTTAAAAACCCAAAATAATAAAATACACTAAAGTAATTTTAAGTATAGGATAACCCCAAATTGACACGAAACAGGTAAGAAACATAACGCCTTTTAAATCATTATCTTTATTTGGACATTTGATTATATATTTACCGAAATTTGGGGTCTGTTTTAGTAGGCTATATTTTGGATACCTTACCATACTAGCGCCCGAACTTAGATCAAGATCTATCGGCAGATGTTTTTTTTTTGTTTTTGAGAGTTTATTTTCGTCTTCATGTCAACAATGCAAGATAAAATTGTCGGTAAGATCGATCGAGATTCAATTGTATTGAAATTACCGACCAATCCTTCGCACACATTACGGTATCCTCCATCGCTCAAACCATTTTTTAACATGTAAACCTATGGGGTAACCATGGAGTAACCATGGTTATTAAAAATATTGAAATGTTTTATGCATGGTTACCGAGAATTTTACAGGAACAGTTGAAGTTTATGAATGCAATTCGACCAATCAGATGGCTGGATTTCTTAAGTGAGGTATATAATATACAAATATTGACTGCTCATGAGGATGATGGTGGGAACTATCACTCCCAAGGTGGTGTTCACACCGGTCCTTCTATCACACCCGAGGCGAATGCCGAGGGGTGATAGAAGGGCCGGTGTGAACACCACCGAGGGAGTGGTAGTCCCACCATCATCCGATTACAGAGCAGTCCATATTTGTTTTATATACCTCATCCTTTTTATTGATTCATGATTAGGTCTAGCTGTAGGTCTAGATTTAGCTCTAAAAACAGGAAACGAGATCAAGAGGAATTTACTAACCAGAATAAGAAAAATCCAACATCAAGTCCAAGGGAAGAGTATTGAATTCTTACGCGCTGCGCGTAACCGCGCGATTGCGGTAGCCTAGCAACTCAACAAAATTGTGTGCGCAACTAAGTCGCGGGAGGGGTTAGGGGTCCTATCCCGGGGTTTGATAGTAGCTATCAACCCCTCTGACGTAATAATACTTGATAGATCGAAATGCTCCTTGACATGTGATATAGTCTTGACCAATCAGTGAATGACAATCTATGTATGAGGTATATAATTAAGTAATATTGACTGCCTTCTGGGCAATACGACATATATCGCCCGAACCGAAGGTGAGGGTGATATATGACAAGTCGTATTGCTCTGAATTAGGCAGTCAATATTACTATTATTTACCACATCAGACATCTAGAGCAAACAAGAAACTCTTACTATCTTATACTCTTAAATTATGTAGGCTACACAGGGTTTCCTAGCATTAGAAGTTGCAAAAACATTGTCATACCAGCACTGTTCATCCAGTGTTTGACAGATTTTCGATACACTGCAAACAGTTTGCCTAGGGTGTGATTGTTACGTCACTATAGAGTTCGCGCAAAGTGCGCATTTTCTTATACGCGATGCGCGATGTAAATTACAGTAGCTGATGCGCGATGTAAATTACAACTGGATCTACATTATTGCTCACTAGTTTAACACGCATATTTGTCCATTGGTTACTGTACAACCTATATTGCCCGCCAAATTACAAACAAATTCCATTGACTGTTCTGAGCGGGCTAAAATATTTGTTCATTGGTTTACTGTATAACCTATATTGCCCGCCAAATTACACACAAAATCCCATTGACTTTTCTGAGCGGACTAACTTATTGTAATTTTGTTGACTTATCCATCAAACCTTGAAAGCAATAACATTTAAAAAATTGCCCTGCTCAGATGTCTGATACGGTTAATAATGAATGATATGAGGACAATCGAAGATGAAGTGTATTGTTGGAACTTTCAATGTTCAGTGTTATTTTACACGCTCGTACACTTCTTTAATCCTAAGCACATTGATCATTATCTTGTGGATTTATTAACACATATATACAGATATATACGTAGGTTTATTCTGTTGGGATCCTCATCGTCATCTCTGATTTGTCTCCCTCTCTTTTGTGATTCACCAAGCATATACCAAGTACACGTTTCATTACTGACCGATCAAGCCTGTTCAGATGAAAGAAATATATGAAATAATCCAATAAAGCAATGAATTAATAAATCGTAGATGTTTGATTTATGTTACTTGCACACGTTAAAGTATGATTAAAAATATTAATAATGTACCGTGTCGGTTCCATAGTGAGTACATTATTTACGAATGGAGGTTTTCGGTAACTGAATGAAAGTCATGCCATTTCACTTGATTAAAAACAAAAATCATTCAACTATCACCACTTTCATTTTTTCTCTTTTCTGTACTTCTTTCATGAATTCCTGTAAACAAATTTAAGCGGGTTCTTTTCACAGAAGAATTTTAATTATTGACAGTTTTTTCAGAAAGGATACCAGATTGTGATCCGAAAAGCCTCCAATTGTGAATATTAAAGGCCTTGTCATATATACCACAAAACAAGCTGCTTCGTTTTTGTTAAACATGTAAATGAATGGCGAATGCGCGCAACAAAGGACTTGCGCGTATTCACTAAGCACTGTGTTATAACATACAGAAAATTGAAGCGTATTACACTTTACTTCATCATTAAAAAAAAAAGCCGCGGTTTTGCGCGTCATATCTTAACGATCCTTAAATTACTATGGTTTTTTAATGTGATCAGAATTTCACATTCAAGTGAGAATCATTCTTTTTGCTTCCCTTCAACTTCCGTTCTTCAGGTGAGTGATCTTCTCCATCGTTGTAAAGCCAAGAAATCAGAACTGGAGAAGAACATTCAGACTGTGGAGACACATCGTCATGCAGCACACACTGCTCTTCAGCTACTACGTGAAGATGTCAGCCAAGCCTGTCGTACCAAGGTCAAACAACTAGAAGACAACCGACGTGTACTCGTTGAGAAGATCGATGCTCTGGAGCGTAGTTTTGATAAAGCTCTCAATGGTCTGAAATCGAATGACCGACAGATGATCGAGACCATTTGTAGTTCGGTAGATCTGGTGGCTAATGACAGACTAGAATGTCTTGAGACGGACAGTCTGGTTGCTCACACGTTCCTTTGCGAAGAGATCGATGGCTTGCTGAAGGAGGTTATTGATCAAACTCCAGCAGCAACCATAAGGGAAAAGGCACAGAAGCAGAGATTCAAGCCTGCAGCTGACACCAGTCTTGACCTTGGGAATATCTCAGAAATGGTTATAGAACGACCACCCCCTAGGACAATCCCCCCTCCCCCTCCCCCTCCCCCTCACCCTTGGACAATCACCCCTACCCTTCCCCCTTGGACAATCACCCCTCCCCGTCCACCTCCCCCTCACCCTAGGACAATCACCCCTCCCCCTCCTCCTCACCCTTGGACAATCACCCCTCCCCCTCACCCTAGGACAATCGCCCCTCCCCCTCCTCCTCCCCCTTGGACGTGAAACGCTTTATAAGTAACGTTTTTATTATTATTATTATTATTATCACCCCTCCCCGTCCACCTCCCCCTCACCCTAGGACAATCACCCCTCCCCCTCCTCCTCACCCTTGGACAATCACCCCTCCCCCTCACCTTAGGACAATCCCCTCTCCCCTCCCCCTCACCCTTGGACAATCACCCCTACCCCTCCCCCTTGGACAATCACCCCTCCCCGTCCACCTCCCCCTCACCCTAGGACAATCACCCCTCCCCCTCCTCCTCACCCTTGGACAATCACCCCTCCCCCTCACCTTAGGACAATCCCCCCTCCCCCTCCCCCTCCCCCTCACCCTTGGACAATCACCCCTACCCCTCCCCCTTGGACAATCACCCCTCCCCGTCCACCTCCCCCTCCCCCTAGGACAATTACCCCTCCCCCTCCCTCTCCCCCAAGGTTCTCATATCTTCAATAATATTTCTCTATTACAACAACTACGATTAGATCAAAGCCGAAAGATAATCACCCCCCCCCCCAGGGCAAAATTCTTCCCCAATGTTGCCCTCTTCGAAAATTATCCCAGAAGGACAACCACCCACTCGAGTTTGGATTTAATTACCCCCAAATAGGCAGGTTTAATGGGGTGATGCCAAAAATATGATATTGGCTTGGCTGGTTTATTTCTTATTCAAATGTCTTATAAATTGTATATGATGAAATGCTTTTACATTGTTCGTCAATATGATAGTCACTTGTAAAAAAAACATTACTTGGAAAAGGTGAAATGGTAATATAGGCCGAGTGATTTGACTCTTTTGTAGCTTGGTGGCAAACTTAAGCTGCAATTAATTGGTATGTGGTACAGGTCGTATGAGCAGACTGACACAAACTGTCTCAAATGCAGCCGTGTCTCAGTCTAACCTTTTCCAGATGTTGTTTCCATGACCGTAGACATTTAAGATGTTCTGTCTCTTGAAAGTTATGTATGAGTTGTAAACATTTATATTTTTATTAAGTTAGGTACCGCAGACTTTTCTAAACATAATTTTTTGGACAGAAAGACTTTGTGCCTCTGTAACATAATTTAAATGTCACCAGTGCCTTATAATTAAAAGGGGGCATCCTTTAGATCTAGATTTAGATATAATTACAGTTTTAACTCTTGTTTATATTTAGTACCTGAATTAAAGCTAATTCATTTTGTGAATATTGACATGCTTTTAAATTTTAGGACTAATTGTTCAACATGTATTTTATACATGTACAATGTACACAGTAATTTAAGGTACAACTTTAGTTCAATCCGTAACATGCCTTTGCTCCTATGTGTAAATAGAATGTAAATAATTGATCTAAATATGAGTGCACTGTTAACAGGGACCAGGATTTGAATATGTCAACTCACACACACACACACTCTCTCTCTCTCTCTCTCTCTCTCTCTCTATCTCTCTTGGCACTCAGAAGTTGTACAGTAAGAAACTTCGATTACAATTACTTAGAGTTTATTACAGTTCACAACAATTTGTGACAATTATCAATATTGAACAGTAAAATGTAGGTTTAGCGCTGAATTATAGACAGCTCAACGGACGTATTCTTAGAAAAACCGGTTGTCTTTCGATTGAAGTATGTTTAATAATGATTAGTTAATTCTGGAGTTGGCGATAAGTGGGAATTAGAAATTCGAGGCTATCTTATTGTAGAGACCTAATTTGTTTAAGTCACATGGGTAGCCGACGAAGTGAGCTAGCATGTTTGACTAGGGATGGAGAGACCCGTTAGGGAAATTCCTGTTGAGCGATGATTATGAAGGTAGATTATGCAGTTGGCTATAAGAAGTTAGACAGTTGAGTATTTGGACTTAAACTTGGATTGGAGTCATTATTGTATGGCTGTTGGTTGGCCTAGATTGAACGTAGTTGAGAGGGTATGTTGTGTGTAGCCAAGAATATAATTCTTTTCATAGGAAAGAAAATGTACACTTTGGAGTAGAATTCAGTTGTTAGTGATCTAATATTACTGCTATATCATAAACCTGTCCCTAGAACTGTTTACATAACACTGTATAAACTATCTATACTTTACGCTATAATTACTTAGGCACGTCAAGCTACTTTGCTTATTTCTGTAGCCCTCTTGCATCTAATGTATGTTAATTATGCATTCAATATATTTGTTTAATTTCGTTGATCTGTAAAAAATTATATACACTTAAAATATTGTATCAAACCATATTATGTTCTTGAAAATGTATGATGAAAAAGAAAAAAGATGCAGAAACCAATTAATCAAATCAAATCAAATCAAATAAAAATATTTGTTGTCGGTTAAAGTGACAACACATCTGTATATAATGTACATTTTAATTCTGATACTATTTGCATTGCATACATACTTGAATTGAATTACATTTCACATGACATGCATATGAAATATGCTCGAACGCCTCATTTTTAGTTGAAATCTTTTAATAAAATGTTGCTTGTTATTTTTTCACTTGAAAAATACAGGCTGACAGATTCGTTCTTATAGTAAAACATGTCTGGTTACACATTTGTTACTAATTACAATAGTCAAGTGCGAATCGTGAATGCTACTTTTACATCTTATTTAGATAGCGTGATTGAGAATTTAGAGAACGAAATCATCGTCTGGTTTTATTTCAGATAGTTATCCATTTCATCGTGCCTTGAGATTGCCCGCTACCCTATGGGAGGAATGTGATAGAGGACGTACGTGAGAGAAAGTGCCCCAAGGTTCGAGTGTGAATAATGTGAATGTTTGACTGTGTGTACAGATCCTCTTAGCTCTTCAATTATATATTTCTATATGTTCTTCCTTTGACTGATCCTTTTCTCTTTCCTTATGTATTTCCTTGTTTTTCCTTCTCCATATCGTCTCCACTATCCTTGTTTTCCCCTTTCTGTCATCTTCCCTTCCCTGGGTGTAGTGCTTGCACATAATATAGTGCGCTGACGACTTAGACTCTTTCACCAGAGCACTTCTTGGAATTTTTTCGCGAAAATTGCTAAACAGTTGTGTACAAAAAATATGCGCGGGCGGGAGGGGAGAGATACTGGAAGACGGAGGAAAATAGAAGTAGGGAAGTATCAGCGCCTCTTTTCATGGGGAGGAGTATACACTAATTTTTATTTGATGATTTATCATACTATTCCTGGTCATGGGACGTTATTGATTTTATGACACTGCACGAAACTCGTTTGGTAATTATTTTCTGTAGAGGATATTTGTAAAGATAAAGAGAGAGAGAGAGAGAGAGAGAAAGAGAGAGGGGTGGGATCGAGGGAGAAAGAAGAGAGAAATGAAAGAGTGAGAGGAGGAAACTTGGTCCAAACACATTTTTAATATACAAGGAGAAAGAGACACATGTACGTCATTACCAATACATCGAAGATAAAACAGAGAGAGAGAGAGAGAGAGAAACAGCACAATAAAGATATATCGGGCAGAAGACAAGAGTCTTAAGGACAAGCACGCTGCGATCCTGGATTAACCAATTTATTTTAACTACATCGAAACAAACATTCACTTAGTTCAAGTTCAAGTTCAAGTTCAATGTTATTGATCATGCATAGTTACAAGGCATCAAATTCGTTTTCCGGCTGTTTCTTCAATCTATATAACATCAATTAACATACACTATCAATTTATACAAAATACAAAATCAGGAATACATACAACACACAATATACATGGGTACAAAATGGTATAGATAAAGAAATTGATGGTATATGTGCATTTCTGTCCATGAACAAAACGAATGTCCCTTCTCATTTCATTCGCCATTAACCGTTTTCCGGTGCTGCATTTCAGACTAAAAATTTGTGTTGCTAACTGGAGGCACAAGTATTTTCTAATTAACAAGAAGTAATTCTGTCGATAGATATGATATAATATCATAATCAGGCCCATGCAGGCGCGTACGCAGGGAGGGGGGGGGGGTGGGGTTAACCCCCCCTTGAGTTTTTGTTATGTGTATGATTTTCAGGAGAATCCCCCCCCCTTTTGATTTTTGATTTTGATTTTATATTTAATAATAATAAATAAAAAATAAATTAAAAAAACAAACAATAGATGACCTAAAAAAGATGAGCCAACGGAACGAAATGTCGATCGGTGAAATTTTTCAAATTTCGGGACCAAAACAAAAAAAATATGTTCCCCCGTCCGCTTATTCATCGGCTGGCTGAGTCGTTGCGAAATTTTTGGGACCAAAAAAAAAATGTCCTCTTACGAATTGGGCCCCCTCCCCTGCCGCCGGCTGGATCCGCCCCTGCATGCATACCCAAGTCATATGGAAGCAACAAACCCCAGATGAACAACAATCACATTACCGCTTATTTTTTAAAAAGTCAGTCGATTTGGAGTCGGTTTGGCGGTGAGACTGAGATAAATGTATCACAAAACAATTTTCGCTATACTTCAACAAGTTCTAAATATTGATGGCTCTGATTATCCTGGTCTTTATACAGTGCGTCCCAGAAAAAAACGAAACCGAGAATTATCGATGTTTTATCATAACTTAATAACATAATTAGTAAATGACACATAATTGTAAAGCTTAGATCCTCCTCTTTTATTTGATGCAACTCATATGATGTATATTTCACGCATGAGTGATTTAAAACATTTCGTAGAGAGGAAACTAAAAAGTCATTTTTAGGGCGGTATCTTAATTTTTTTTTTCTCACATTTCTCGAAAGTTCATTTTCTGCCCTTTCATATAACAACCAAAATGACTTTTTGGTTGTTTTGTAGTTGTTTTTGTGTGGTATATGTGTTTATGCTATGCATTATGCTCATGCACTTAAAGGCACTATGTCCCATTTGCAGGCCAAAAAAATGAAAAGGTTAAATTCCAACGGCATTTGCAAGTAAATACTAATTTAAAACTTCCCTAAAAAAAAAAAAGGGGGGGGGGGCTTGAAAATGTCTTTAAGTGGGAAAATAACGACTATTAGTTGTCAAATCGACTTAAGAGCTATATAGCCAGTAACTAATAGTCTGATTTTGAGACCATTGTACCGAACGGTCGTACGTTTTATGCTGCGCAAAGATTCAATCAGTTTATTTTTGGCTATAGCTAATACACATTGTCAATAACATACATAGAATTAAGAGCCAAAGTTGTTTCCCTTAATACTAATGAGATATGCACATTATACCGGAAATTCAACGTGATACGATCGACGTCAAAGGTGAAAGTGTTGACCTCTGGGAAAACCCACCAGTACTAGTACAAATTCAGGGCGCTGCGCTTATTTGCAATGTTGGTATCATAACCGGTGTATACTTTAGGCTTCATTGGGAAGAGAACTCGTTATTGTGACGTACATGTATTCTCTATTAATGAGTGCAGATATTGAGTTGGCCTGCAGATGTCATGTTTATTCAGCATCGTAGATATACATGATATAGTTTAAGTTTACAGCAAACTTTTCATGAAAGTGGATCTCGTTGAAATAATTTAAACGGGATTCTGTGCAGGCTTAATTGCTTTCTCTAATTTGTACTCGATTCGCACATCACATCCATGGCCGAGAAGCAGGAAGAAGAGGATGTTCCGATCTCTTTACAAGGCTTGACATGTCCACTGTGTCTTGGTATCTTCGAAGATGCAACCCTCTTGACCTCTTGCGGACATACCTTCTGTCGACCCTGTCTCAGGAAATACGACCTATCCCACCAGGATCTTGATCACATGACCTGCCCTCTCTGCAGGACAGTGACGAAGTTGTCCGCGAACAGGGTCGACGATCTCCTCCCCAATGTGACGGTCAACGGACTGGTGGACGACCACCGTGCCAGGTCTGGAGGGGCAAATGCAATCCTGAAGATGCGGCAAAGGTGCACTGTCTGCAACATCCAGGTAGAGGCCGTCTCTTTCTGCATAACATGCAATATATCCATGTGTGACCAATGCCTCGTTGGCCACAAACGACTGCAGATGTTCTTCGAAGGTCATGAGATCGTATCTATCCAGGATATCATTGGGGGAAATGTTACACCTAGTCGCCCCTCCGATAAATGCTCCGTCCACAGACATGATAACAAAGATATGTTCTGTCAGGATTGTAAGATGCGCGTCTGTTTCAAGTGCGTCGTCATCGATCACCGAGATCACAAGACAAAATCACGTGAATACTTCGAAAAAGAAATGCAGGCTAAGGTACGTAGTTCAATGGCAGGTTATTCATGAATGGTCAATAATATATTGTTCACTCAAATATGTATTATTATTTACATATTATTACCCCGACGTACAATGTTGTCAGATACATTAAAAATAACTCTTTTCGTGATAGAACTGTATTGATCATAGAGATTGATCTATAAGGGTCTGGAATCTGGGGAAATATAAACTTTATCTATCAAAACTAAATCATGTTATCTCAATCATTTTATGAACAGGATTAGAACAAAATATTCCAACTATATGGGCAACAGTGTTTGCTGTCTAAAACCACGCATGCTCCATAATGTACCCAATTTTAATATCAATGATAATAATCGGTAGGCCTACTTGTAAAGCGCGCATCTCACAAGGCTTGTGAACCATGACTGTATGCAGCGGGGCTAGGGTAGGGGGCAGTTTCCATAAATGAAAAAAAAAACACAGAAAATACAATAAGTTTTCAATAATTTATTGCATTCTACCCCGGTCCCCACATAAAAAATCCTCTGGACAGCAATGCATTATGGCTCAAGGCATGGGCACACAGAGGGTTTTTTAATGTTGGGGACCGGGGTAAAATGTAGTGAATTATTGAAAAATTATTGCATTTTCTGTGATTTTTTTATTTATGGAAACTGCCCCCTACCCTAGTCCCCGCTGCGTACAGTCATGGTTCAGTGACAAAGCAATGGCCTCGTAACTGTGTGGCCCCAGGATCAAAACCGTGTCGATGTGCTATATTAGTGCCCTTTTGTGGGGCATTTATCCTCATTACTGTCATTTATGACTTAAGGGCGTAGGTCCCCTAGTTGATAAGCATAGTAGCATACACATGCTAGTGATTCTTTACAATTTTTATATATTTGGATGCCCCTGTGGATGAAACATAACCACTAGAAAATTTAGCCCCTAAAACACTTCTGCTTTCGTGAAAAATTGAATATAAAAATTTACCTGTGCTCCCGGTAAATTTGATGAATTTCAAATAGCGCCTACGGCCGTACAATGGTAGCTGCGATCATGAAAATCTCAGAATATGTAGTTGTGATATATAATTTCCAAACGGAAAAAGCAAATCGGTCGATTTTAGTCAAGAAACAATGTTTTATGGCTTAAATAATATCTTGACCTTGAGAGGGAGGTATACAACATAAAGAGTTTATTATTTACAATTTCGTAACTTGAGACTCGATTTCAACCGCGACAACGATCACTGAATATTGTAGGATCCCATATGCTTCCAATATGTTCATTTTAACCAAATTCATGACACCATACCAAAATTTTGTATTACCTTTAAAAGAACGGATTGTCCTAACCAGAAGCAATCTTGGCTCAGCCAAGACCGAATATGAAACTTTGAAGGCCGAAGTCATATCGAACATATAGTCCCCCAGCATATAGCGATGAGATATCGAAGGTTAATGAAGACATCTACCGAGATGTCTTCATGAAATGTAAGATGAGACAACAAACGAAATTTGATAAACTCACACAGCAAAAGTCGAGCAGGACGGTGACCTCATTAGCGAATGATGAGAAGTTGATTATTAACCTATCTTCTGGAACGATCACTTCTTCGGAAGAAGAGATTCTTAAGAAAGGCCTCGGCTTTGCCGCCTCCCCTAGACGGATTCCAGCTACCGAAATAATTGCGAAAATTGAGACAGCGGTCAAGAGTCTAGGTGCGGAGTCGGCCGACGCCGCCTGCAGAGATGTAGACAACATCCTACAAAAACCATTAAAGCGTGCCCCCTAAACACAACATTTCGAAACAAATGCACACCGCTCTCCAAACTTTGAAGGCATCACTATTCTTCCAGCCGACAAAGGTCGTGCCACAATCATTCTAGACACCACAATGTACCATGAGAAATTGATCGACTTATTGGAGTCTGGTCCGTACCGTCTGTATCGTGTATATAAATTTGGCTCGTAAGCTTTCCAGCACCTTGCTGAACCTAAACGAAAGACAATGTGATGGATGAACTGACCTATCGTAGGCTGAAACTCACACAGAAGCCTCCTAGAATATACGGGTTACCCAAGATACACAAACCCACACAGTACCATTACGACCTATAGTGTCATGCATATAGGCTCCTTTGCCTACAATTACCTCTCAAAGTACCTAGCATAGATTCTTTTTCCGTTCACCGGTTCGACTGAATATACAGCGCACAAGAACGGATGTTCTTGTTTGACGTATAGTTGCACTCTTCACCAATGGGCGCATGCAATGCTACCTTGCAACGCTTACAATCAGACAGCAATTTGCCTACCCGTACCGCACTCTCACTAGCCTATAATCTAGGCGGAGTGCCGAGATTTTTTCTTTGCTGCTAGACTAACCTTAAGCAGAACGTCTGATACGGCGAGACTACGAACCGTGAGCCGCGCACCGCCTATAATCACTGGTCTAGATTTAGTCGTTGTTTTTTTTATTATCGACCATGAATCCGTGGCAGTTTGCCACGGATTCACGGTCGATAATAAAAAAAACAACGACTAAAGCTAGACCAGTTCGCGACTCACGGTTCGTAGTCTCGCCGTATCAGACGTTCTGCTTAGGGTTAGTCTAGCAGCAAAGAAAAAAGCTCGGCACTCCGCCTAGATTATAGGCTACACTCTCACCGGAACAACTCACTCAACTCGTCGAGTTTGTCCTTCGATCCACATATTTTCTGTATAAAGGTTCATACTATGAACAGACAGAAGGGGCAGCATGGGCAGTCCGGTCTCGGCTGTCGTGGCCAACCTATACATGGAGAGTTTCGAAGAAGAAGCGTTAGACACATGTCCCCTCTCCTGCATGTCTTTTGGTTGGAAGAGATACGTAGATGACACCTTCATCATAGTTCCCAGCTCTGAAACAGATAATCTGCTTAAACACATGAACAGCCGCCAACCGTCCATACAGTTCACATCAGAGATAGAGTGTGAATGGAAGATAGCATTCTTAGACACTTTAGTTAATAGACACGACAACCATAGGCTACCTCAGTCTATATGAAGCCTACCCACACAGACCAGTACATAACGTTTGACTCTCACCATCCAATATCGGTCCAGAGAGGTCTAGTGAAATGTCTATTTGACAGAGCATCACACATTGTGACAAGTCCACAACAGCCATGCAAATAACGGACACGTGTCCACAGTGCCCTGAGTCTTAACGGTTACCCACGTCGTTTTGTACACAACACCAAGAAGAGATCGTCGGAATCCAGGGATCAGAAGGTATACAAAACATTCACAGTCTTACCGTAATTTGATGGTGTCTCCCACTCAAGTGCCGCTTAGAGAGCCATGGCATCCGAACGGTTTTCAGATCAGATACACCCTACGTCAACAACTAACACGCCCCAATGATCCTATTCCTCAACACAGACGGGACAGCATTGTGTACAACATCCCTTGCAAAGGATGTGATAGATCCTACATCGGTGAAACTGCCCGTCCGATTAAAAAAAAAATCACTGAGCATAAGAGGGACGGCAGGCTCCGCCGAACTGACAACTCAGCAGTAGCCGAACATGCTTGGTATAACCAGTATCAGCCAGACTGGGACGGGGTTTAGTAACTTTCCCAGGAACGGCATTAATGGTACACACAGAGGGTAAAAGAAGCTATCAATATCCGTCTCAATCCCCATAATTTCAACAGAGACAAAGGGATAGATATCCCCGAATTTTTGATGGGTACAACACGCCGCCATGACACTTCCCGATCAGCCGGCAAGCACCGGTCGATTCCAATCAGAAGGCGGGTCGAGCCAGCGGCCCGTTGATTGGTTTAGCACGCTATTGTTTCCGCGCAGCAGGCGAGCCGAGCCAGCGGCCTGCTGATTGGTTGAGCTCCGTGTGCGTCGGCCAATAGCCCTTGTGCGCTATTGTCCCAATTATTGATCGAATTAACTGACCGCCGGTCCTCCCGTATAGTATAAAACACGCTTGATTACATTAGATTTTATCACCTGATTTGACAAAAGACTTAATTCCGTTTCGTTGACAATCAGCCATGCATGAAGACTCTCGTTTAAAGCTATGGTCACAAATCAGAGCAGCGACCGACCGATCAGTAGCTTGATCGGCCGCTGCTGGAATTAGGCATCGCCCAGCGATTAGGTCGGTGCCCGGGCGGCGACCGCCCAGGCACCGAGCGTATTTTGAGCGGCGAGTGAAAAGTGAGCAGGCGCCGCCCAAATTTTAACTCCGTGCTAAAACTTCAGCGGCGACCGAGCGATGCCCTAAATACGAGCGGTGCCTGGGCGGCCGCCGGTCGGTGGCCGGCCAGCCGCCCGGCAGAATTGGTTAAAAACTCGCCGCTCGGCCGCCGAGCAGGCTACTCTTGGGTAATGTGACCATGGCATACGGCTGATTGTCAACGAAAAGGAGTTAAGTCTTTTGTTAATTTCGTTTATTGATACGGCAGGCAGCCAGTGAAAACGAATTTGTTTAATAAAATTATGGAAATGCAAGCACTACTTTAAACAAACATAACTTTGTCATTCCTCGCTCATTTTTCCTGATTGAGGTGTCATATGAAAGGGCAGAAACTCAACTTTCTAGAAATGTGAATTTTTCTCCGAAATTCAGATACCGCCCGCCAAATGTCTTTTTGGTTTCCTTCCTTCAAATTCCTTAAACCACTCATGCGTGAAATATGCATTATCTGAGTAGCATCACATGAAAGAGGAGACTCTAAGCTTTCAAAATATGTATCATTCATTAATAATAATTATTAGTGATTAAGTTATGATAGAATATCGATACTTCTCGGTTTCGTTTTTTCTAGGACGCACTGTATAAGTAGGTTTATTCTGTTGGGATCCTCATCGTCATCTCTGATTTGTCTCCCTCTATTTTGTAATTCACCAAGCATATGTAGTACTCGTTTCATTACTGACCGATCAAGCCTGTTCAGATAAAAGAAATATATGAAATAATCCAATAAAGCAATGAATTAATAAATCGTAGATGCTTGATTATGTTACTTGCACACGTTAAAGTAAAATTGAAAATATTAATAATTTTCCGTGTCGGTTCCATAGTGAGTACACTATTTACGAATGAAGGTTTTCGGTAATTGAATGAAAGTCTTGCCATTTCACTTGATTTATAAAAAAAATCATTCAACTATCACCCCTTTTATTTTTTCTCTTTTCTGTACTTCTTTCATAAATTCCTCTTAACAAATTTAAGCGGGTTCTTTTGACAGAAGAATTTTAATTATTGACAGTTTTTTCAGTTTAAGGCTACCAGATTGTGATCCGAAGAGCCTCCAATTGTGAATATTAAAGGCCTTGTCATATATACCGCAAACAAACTGCTACGTTTTTTAAAACATGTAAATGAATGGCAAATGCGCGCAACAAAGGACTTGCGCGTATTCACTAAGCACTGTGTTATAACATACAGAAAAGTGAAGCGTATTACACTTTACTTCATCATTTAAAAAAACGCCGCGGTTTTGCGCGTCATATCTTAACGATCCTTAAAGGTGAAATTAAAAGAAGATCACAAATGTGTCAAATAATGTATCACTAGAAACTGGTAAGCTTACATATGGCCATCGGACAAGTTTTAGATCAACTACATATCGGGTGATTTATAAAAATACAAATACAACCACCTCCATAGCAGCTGGGATATACGAGAGATTCGCCGGAAAAAATAACGATGTTTTAATGACGTCACTATATGGACCAACACTGCCCAAGCAGACGACATCCCATAGAGAATGAACATAATTGCAAAGCTATTATTTCTCAAATTATAATGAGTTTAGTGTATATATAAATGTAATGGCATGTCAAACCATTCAAAAGGGGATATGGCCCGATTCGGATAACTAAAATCTTTTGCTTGTAAATACACAGGATAGGGGTTAATTAACAATAAAAAAAACCAGACTTTCAAATTGAAACCTCCCGGAATGATATTAAGGACGACATTTGTTACCTCTTGAAACGCTGAACATACCCTGGTGTGTGCAGCTGAATATACAATGGCGTCTTATTTTGTTTACAAGTGACATATTCCTTTATTTTTGTATCGCTGCATTTGTCATCAAAATAAAACCATGCGCGGGGTTTAGAGTGAGGCAATAGATTATACATTTAACCTGACGGTAGTGAAGTAAGAGAAAGAACTCAAGAGAAGATGAAAACACAGGCACTGAAAATGTGTGAGATGTCATGGGACATCGTCTGCTTGTGCAAGTCATGTCCATAGTGTGATCTCACACATCTCAGCAGCGTTCGGAGAGCTCTTCAGGTGCTATGCCGGGGCTGTATTTAAGCGTTTTGTAATTTATAATAATCACTACTTCGAATGTTTCCAAGCATTGAATTTTGATAACCTTGTCGAATTAAAGTTTCACCTTTGCAATAATGAAAATAAAGTTAGTTTTTAAAATCAATGAATATCTATTTTAATTTACTATGGTGATTAAAGAATGTGATCTGAATTTCACATTCAAGTGAGAATCATTCTTTTTGCTTCCCTTCAACTTTCGTTCTTCAGGTGAGTGATCTTCTCCATCGATGTACAGCAAAGAAATCAGAACTGGAGAAGAACATTCAGACTGTGGAGACGCATCGTCAAGAAGCACACACTGCTCTTCAGCTACTACGTGAAGATGTCGGTCAAGTCTGTCGTACCAAGGTCAAGCAACTAGAAGACAACCGATGTGCACTCGTTGAGAAGATCGATGCTCTGGAGCGTAGTTTTGATGAAGCTCTCAACGGTGTCAAATCGAATGACGAACAGATGATCAAGACCATCTGTAGCTCGGTAAATCTGGTGGCTAATAACAGAGTGGGGTGTCTCGAGATGGACAGTCTGCTTGCTCACACATTCCTTTGCGAAGAGATCGATGGCTTGCTAAAGGAGGTTATTGATCAAACTTCAGCAGCAACAATAAGGGAGAAGGCACAGAAGCAGAGGTTCAAGCATGCAGATGACACCAGTCTTGACCTTGGGAATATCTCAGAAATGGTTCTAGGACAACCACCCCCTAGGACAATCAACCCCCAAGGTTCACATCTCTTCAATAATCCTTCTCTAGCCCAACAACAAGATCGAATCCGATGGAAAATCACCTCCCAAGGGCAAAATTCTTCCCCAATGTTACCCTCTTCGACAATTACCCCCAAAGGACAACCATCTCCTAGGACAATCAACCCCCAAGGTCCACATCTCTTCAATAATCCTTCTCTAGCCCAACAACAAGATCAAACCCAATGGATAATCATCCCCCAAGAGCAAAGTTCTTCCCAAATGTTACCCTCTTCGACAAATATCCCCAAAGGACAACCCTCTCCTAGGGCAACCAATCCCCAAGGTTCACATCTCTTCAATAATCCTTCTCTAGCCCAACAACAAGATCAAACCCGATGGATAATCATCCCCCAAGAGCAAATTTCTTCCCAAATGTTACCCTCTTCGACAAATATCCCCAAAGGACAACCCTCTCCTAGGACAACCAACCCCCAAGGTTCACATCTCTTCAATAATCCTTCTCTAGCCCAACAACAAAATCAAAGCCGATGGATAATCACCCCCCAAGGGCAAAATTCTTCCCCAATGTTACCCTCTTCGACAATTATCCCCGAAGGACAACCACCCTCCAAGGTTCACATCTCTTCAATAACCTTTATCTAGCCCAACTACAAGATCAAAGTCGAAGGCCAATCACTCCAAGGACCAAACTCTTTCCCAATATTACCCTCTTCGACAATTACCCCGAAGGACAACCACCCCCTCGAGTTTGGGATTTAATTACCCCAAAATAGGCAATTTTAATGGGGTAATAATAATAGTAATAATAGGCGTTTGTATAGCGCCGTCTATCTAGACAATGCTATTCCGAGGTGCACAAGAAAAATAGAAAGAATGAGAAAGTTTGGATGAGTGTCAGAGTGCCAGGTACAGGTATTGTTAAAAAAGATAAGATTTCAGCTTTGATGCCACAAATATGATATTGGCTTGGCTGGTTTATTTCTCATTCAAATATGAAATGCTTTTACATTGTTCGTCAATATGATAGTAACTTGTAAAAAAAAAACATTACTTAGAAAAGGTGAAATGGTATTTAGGCCGAGTGATTTGACTCTTTTGTAGCTTGGTGGCAAACTTAAGCTGCAATTAATTCGGATGTGGTACAGGTCGTATGAGCAGACTGACACAAACTGTCTCAAATGCAGCCGTGTCTCAGTCTAACCTTTTCCAGATGTTGTTTCCATGACCGTAGACATTTAAGATGTCCTATCTCTTGAAAGTTATGTATGAGTGGTAAACATTTATATTTTTATTAGGTGAGGTACCGCAGACTTCTCTAAACATAATTTTTTGGACAGAAAGGCTTTGTGCCTCTGTAACGTAATTGAAATGTCACCAGTGCCTTATAATTAAAAGGGGGCATCCTTTAGATCTAGATTTAGATATAAGTTACAGTTTTAACTCTTGTTTATATTAAGTACCTGAATTAAAGCTAATTCATTTTGTGAATATTGACATGCTTTTAAATTTTAGGACTAATTGTTCAACATGTATTTTATACCTGTACAGTGTACACAGTAACTTAAGGTACAACTTTAGTTCAATCCGTAACATGCCTTTGCTCCTATGTGTAAATAGAATGTAAATAATTGATCTAAATATGAGTGCACTGTTAACAGGGATCAGGATTTTGAATATGTTAACTCACACACACACACACTCTCTCTCTCTCTCTCTCTCTCTCTCTTGGCACTCAGAAGTTGTACGGTAAGAAACTTCGATTACAATTACTTAGAGTTTATTACAGTTCACAACAATTTGTGACAATTATCAATATTGAACAGTAAAATGTAGGTTTAGCGCTGAATTATAGACAGCTCAACGGACGTATTCTTAGAAAAACCGGTTGTCTTTGGATTGAAGTATGTTTAATAATGAGTAATTAATTCTAGAGTTGGCGATAAGTGGAAATTAGAAATTCGAGGCTATCTTATTGTAGAGACCTAGTTATTTAAAGTCACATGGGTAGCCGACGACGTGAGCTAGCATGTTTGACTATAGGGGTGGAGAGACCCGTTAGGGAAATTCCTGTTGAGCGGTGATTATGAAGGTAGATTATGCAGTTGGCTATAAGAAGTTAGACAGTTGAGTATTTGGACTTAAACTTGGATTGGAGTAATTATTGTATGGCTGTTGGTTGGCCTAGATTGAACGTAGTTGAGAGGGTATGTTGTGTGTAGCCCAGAATATAATTCTTTTCATAGGAAAGAAAATGTACACTTTGGAGTAGAATTCAGTTGTTAGTGATCTAATAATACTGTTACATCATAAACCTGTCCCTAGAACTGTTTACATAACACTGTATAAACTATCCATACTTTAAGCTAGAATTACTTAGGTAAAGTATTTGTTGTCGATTAAAGTGACAACACATCTGTATATAATGTACATTTAAATTCTGATACTATTTGCATTGCATACATACTTGAATTGAATTACATTTCACATGACATGCATATGAAATATGCTCGAACGCCTCATTTGTAGTTGAAATCTTTTAATAAAATGTTGCTTGTTATTTTTTCACTTGAAACATTCAGGCTGACAGATTCGTTCTTATAGTAAAACATGTCTGGTTACACATTAGTTACTAATTACAATAGTCAAGTGCGAATGGTAAATGCTACTTTTACATCTTATTTAGATAGCGTGATTGAGAATTTAGAGAACGAAATCATCGTCTGGTTTTATTTCAGACAGTTATCCATGTCATTGTGCCTTGAGATTGCCCGCTACCCTATGGGAGGAATAGGGACTTTTAGATTCGCACGAAGACAATAGGTCTATATGCTACGATCGACGTCCTGTTAATGCACTGCCGTGAATGGACGTCACACGTATCAGTCCACACAAATCTAAAAGTCCCTAATGTGATAGAGGACGTACGTGAGAGAAAGCGCCCCAAGGTTCGAGTGTGAATAATGTGCATGTTTGACTGTGTGTGACAGGTAACTGACTGAGTATGCCCTGTCACATGTTTGCAGTATGTTGTGCAGATCGTTAGACAATTTTGTTGTACAATCTTAGAATTAAATCACGTTTCAGAGTACTGATAAAGAATAATTATGATAACATGATAACTATTTAATAACTCACCTCATTGAGGACAACTGGTTGTTTGCTGTGATGAACGACGTAGAGATGAGCTTGGCTACTCGTGGCATAGCCTTTTGACAAGGCCTCGTGACTCTGGATAAGCGGCTGAGATGAGTCTAGATACCCGGGCTGAACGCGCGACCGAGTGACGACCGTCACGAGGCCTTTTGCAATGTAGATATCACTGCTCCGCATGAATTATTCATAGATATATACTAGCATGCCAATAAGCCAACTTTGGATTTATTGACCAACCAGAACGGCGATCCAGTCCAACTCGTTTTCGTTCGATGTAGAGGTCAAAGGTCTTAGCCCGTACGTCATTCTTAGTTCATAGTAGACCATAATGTTCGTATTACGTAGAGTTTACTGCGCGCGCGCGCGCGCGTGTGTGTGTGTGTGTGATGGATACTATATGCCGACGTCCGATGCGAGGATACGTTCGCTGATTGGACGCTACCATTTCGGTAGAGAATTCCAGTCGGAAACAAACGTTAACATAAGAAACCAAACCTGGATTGATAAAGGATACTTGGAAGGGCTTCTCGCTCTCTCGTTCACTCGGGTGTTCGCGATTAGTCTCGTTTTAGTCGCTCGGCTTCTATCAGACAAGTGGCCTTGTTTAAAGGCTACTCGTGGCACGGATTGAATCGAGCGCGACTGTTTACGAAAGTCCAGGGTACAGGTCAAATGTTGACCAATTACGAAGTACATTGAGTGCGTTGTGTTGAATTAAAGAGGTGTTTGTCGTGTGATTCAGCAAGTCTGTTATTTATCTCTTTACAATTGGATGTTGTAAAGAGCGCTCCTAAAGTGGTAGCTTACGGTGTGAGAATGTTTCGTTGATTTTGATGGCAAAGTGACCACTTCCTCTCATTAAAATAACATCTTTCTTGGTACTTTCTTTCATATTTTCTTTGGGGTGGACGTGTGTTTGGCACACGCATTTCATTTCAAACCCTTCGCCCTTCCTCTTACATATCCATTCCTTCCTCCTCTCCTTCTATCTGCTCTTTGGAGTTATTACCCCCTAGGGCAAATCTTTAATTGAATAACAAATGAATGTATATTTGCTGTTGGTTATGCTTCTTTTTGAAAGAAAGACTGTGGCGATGCAGGGATCGACTGAGAAGCAGGGCTTGTGGAATGTGGACAATGGCGTAGCTACGGGAGCACACGTGCCCCATCCAATGGAATGGCAAAAAGAAGAAAACATAACGTAAGATAATATAAGGAGATAGCTTGCTCGAAAACGCTCTTCAAATATATATTATAATATGTTACTGAATCAGTGATAAATCTTAAATAAAAATCCGTTGGGCATAGGAGGCGCATTAGACGATTATCGAAAAATGCTTTGGAATGATCCAATCTGCATCCTTATCCTTGATGTAGCATACAGCTTAGTAGTAAAAGATATGGAGATAGCAAGAGACAGATTGAGTATGTATGTGTGTCCGTTTTACTTTAAAATACATGAACAAAACTTCCCACTCTAAAGGAACAAGGGGTATATCCCCTCCCGGTCTAGTCAATCTGCCCCATCATTTTTTGACCATCTAGTACAACCTTTTTCAACCGGGCTGCTGCAAGAGTATTTTAGTTATATCAACAACAACCATTCGGAATGACATCAACTTCAGAAACCGCAAGATGCCGAAATATATATAGAGATCTCGCTGGGTATTTTGATGAAGAAATAACATTTCAAAGAGAGTACAGAGTATTTGTTCTCGCTCTCTTCACTCGCTCGCAAAATTTAGACAATTTCAGGTAGCGAGGTCCGTGCACATCTCCATATGACGATAATCTGGCACCTCGTTATGTTTCGGGCAGCATGGCGACAGAATATAACTTTATTTATTGTATTTTTATATCTAATTGAATTTATACCACAACAAAGACTGCATGTCTTTGTGTTGCCCTCGTTCGCTTCACTTCTCACAAAATGGATGACTTAGGATGATTCATGGCAACGAGACGACCGAATATATGACCTTACAGTTTATAAAGTGTATATTGATGACTTAATAACTTTTCGCTCGCTCGCAATATTTCAGATCGGAATAATATATTTCGAGCAAGAGGCCTTCGCGGCCCTCACGCGAAAATGTGCTCGTACGTTTATGTATACCAGGGATGAAACTTGCGCGAAATTGTTAAACTCCTAAAAAGGTGCGTTAGCTGATACCAATGGTTTGAAAACGCTGATTTAGAAGACTAAAGACTAGTGCCCCCCTCTTCTCATGACTGAGCCCACGCTACGTCACTGAATGTGAATCCCTCGATAATCATAAACGTATGCAATAAATACATAACAAATTGAAGAAAAAAGAAGTGTAGAATTAAATTGATGAATATACTAAAAATAATGCAACAGACATTGAATGAATGAAGTGAATGAATTAAGCTTACGGCAGAGTGGAAATGATGATCGTCACAAACAATATGAAAATCCAAGGATGGTGATGGTCTATGACAGGGATGGGAATTCCGGGAGGTATCTAGAAGCTCCACCTGGAGTCAGCCTGTATCCCATCATGGACGAGCAGGAGAGGGTGTATATAGCTCGTGTCGATCAAAATACCGGACAAGTGCTGACTAGGCTCTATGATCTTGATGGTCTGAACCTGAAAGAGACAGTTCAGGGCAATGCACTGCACTCGGCAAAATGCCTGCCCCCCCCCCCCCCCCACACACTCAGTGTTATTTAGGGTACGCGTATGCATGTTCCCTCCCTTTGAAAGCACCCCCTAAGTCCGGTGTGTAGCAGTGGCGGATCCAGGGGGAGGCACAGGAAAAAAAAGGTGCTCTTACCATAATTTGATTAAACGAATTCGTTTTCACTGGCTGCCTGCGCCGTATCAACAAATTAAATTGACAATCAGCCGTAGACGAAAGACTTCATGCATGGTTGATTGTCAACGAAACGGAGTTAAGTCTTTTGTCAATTCTGCTTTTTGCTACGGCAGGCAGCCAGTGAAAACGAATTTGTCTGCTAAAATTATGGAAATGTAAGGGCTACTTTAAACAAACAGAACTTTGGCATTCCTTGCTCATTTTTCCTGATTGAGGTATCATATGAAAGGGCAGAAACCCAACTTTCTAGAAATGTAATTTTCTCTTTGAAATTCAGCTATCGTCCGCCAAATGACTTTTTGTTTTCCTCTCTTCAAATTGATTTTAATCACTCATGCGTGAAATATGCATCATATGAGTTGCATCAAATGAAAGAGGAGGATCTAAGCTTTCCAAATATGTGTCATTTATTAAATATAAATGTGATTAAGTTATGATAAAACATCGAGTATACTCAGTATCGTTTTTTTCTGGGACGCACTGTATAGTTCAATCCGGACACCCCTCAAAATAAATGAAAATAAGCTACATGACATTGTGTAGCGCTGGGTAAATGAGACCATGCATGAATATTTCCAACTCGTTTCTGTTAGTACATTGTACTGACATTGGATACAGCCATGCTAGCATAAATCTCAAGAAATTTACCTTTTTTGGGGGGAGGGGGAGGGGTAAATAATGATATATGTTTACATGAATGGATGTTCAAAGTGACCTATTATACTGTGCCTAATTCATGTGAAGTTATTTATTTATGACACTGCACAAAAATCATGATTACTTTGTATGCCTCTTTCCTTCAAATATTTGTAAAGATGTTAATGAGTATGTGTGATTCGGAAAAGGGGATGAAGAGCGACGAAGAGAGAAAAATGGAGGGGAAGAGAAAGTTTAGAGAGAGGGAGGAAGAGATTGTTAATTAGAATATAGAGGAGAGCGAGGAAAGGTAGGGGAGTGAGGGGAAGAGAAATGAAAGAGAGGAAGAGAGAGAGAGTGATAGAAATGTCGAAAAGAGGGGGAATGAAGAAAAAAAGGAGCACAGAGATAGAGAAGTTAGAAGAAGAGGAAATTGGTAAAGGGGATGAAGAGAGAAATAGGGAAAGAAGAGAGAGATTGGAAGAGAAGAAAGGAGGGCAGAAGGAAGGAGGAAGATTAAGAAAAAAAGGAAGAGAGAGAGAAAGAGAAGGGAGATAGAATTGTTGAAAAGAGAGAGGGAGAAGGAGGGAGATGAAGAGGAAGGGAACATAGAGATACAGGAGACGAGGGAAGAGAGAAATAAAAGGAGATATACTGGTAAAGGGGATAGAGAAAGAAATAAGGAGAGAGAGGGGTAAGAGATTTGGAATTGGATAAAAGACATGAGCATAAGGGTGGGCGGGAGGGGAAGAGATATGGAACAAAGAGATAGAGAAGACGGAGGAAAATAGAAGTAGGGAAGTATCAGCGCCTCTTTTCATGGGGAGGAGTATACACTAATTGTTATTTGATTATCATACTGTTCCTGATCATGGGACGTTATTGATTTTATGACACTGCATGAAACTCTTTTGGTAATTATTTTCTGTAGAGGATATTTTCTTTCAGATATTTGCAAATATAAAGAGAGAGAGAGAGAGAGAGGGTATAGAGTGAGGGAGAAAGAAGAGAAAGATGAAAGAGTGAGAGGAGAATATTTGATCTTAACAAATCTTTATTATAAATGGAGAAAGAGACGTACACATGTACTTTATTACAAATACCTACAGATAAAGTAGAAAGAGAGAGAGAGATAGAGAGAGAGAGAGAGAGAGAGGGAGAGAGAGCACGATAAAGAAATATCAGACAGAAGACAAAAGTTGTAAGGACAATCACGCTGCGATCCTGGGTTAACCAATTTATTTTAATTACATCTCAAAAACATCCACTTAATTATTGGCATAGTTTCACTGATAACAATTAAAAAAACTGATGGTACATATGCATTTTTGCCCATGAAAAAAACTAATGTTCCTTCTTATTTCATTCATTGGCATAAATGAATCACTATTTACCATTTACCAGTGATGCCTTGCAGACTGAAAATTATTTTGCTTATTGGGGACCCGGTTATTTTCTAGACAACACGAAATAACTCTGTATAGGTAGATATGATATAATATCATAATCAGCCCCATGTATAAACTTTCAGTAAACAATCCTTCGTTCTTTTGAAAAGCAACTACAGGCTCGTTCTGAATTTCCTCGAGCATTAGATAATTGGAGGTCCAAAGTCCGTCACCAAATACAATGCCCTGTGTAACAACGAAGTTCTTTTCATTTTCCTGACTATGAATATGTTTGTTTACCTACTTTTGTCTCCAACTCCGTGTCTGGCTACACAATGGGACAGACGTTAATAATAATAATAATGGCGGATATAGATCTGGTACAGAGCTCATTGTCCGTCAAGCCTGGACGCTCCTGGCTCTCCAACGTTTATCAGCGCCAAAGCCATCTTCACTTGGGCACAACATGTCTACTTGAGCTACTTGAGACTACACAAACAGTCCTTTTCAGGACTCCTCAATCCTCTCTCTCTCTCTCTCTCTCTAACATGGTGCGCCCGCAAGCCTACTGTTTATTGAGATAGATAGTTACGTCCAACCGAAGTTGCTTCTGATTCGACAGGCATTTCATCAAGCTCCATGATTTAACCTGTAGCCCATTTAGCGTACGCGTAGATGCGTGTAACCAGGGGCGGATCTAGGGGGGGGGGGGTTAGGGGTCACCCTCCTTAGCAAAAAGCTAGATCCGCCCCTTGTAACAACTCTCTCATTACGCTTTGGCCTTTGGGTACATGCATACCCAAGTCACATTGAAGCAACCAACCCCATATCGACAACAGACTGATCAAACAATCGATGGCGGTGTGACTGAGTAATCACAAAACAGTTTTCGCCATATTTTAACTACGCAACTATAACCGGTTTGGCCAAATTCTGAATACCGATGGCTCTGATTATTCATACCTGTAACTGGTACAGTTTTATGTCGATGAAAATTAGAAAGTAGAAGCACACGAGGTAATAATGTGAAAGTGGCCTTTATACGCATATATATATGCCCTGTCAATACAAAATGTAAGGCTATATATATATGTCAGATAGAAAGATTCAGATATGCATATAATTTTAATTAAACACTCGGCTTATTGTATATTTGTACATTTCAGCTGCCAAAAAGGTCGTATTTATAATGCTCGCTTAAACTATCATACACCACCGTGGCATTACTATAAGACTGTGACGTTTAAATTCTTAAAGGGGTAGTAGGGTTTTGTTGCAGAGGGTGCTACACAAAATATTTGCTTGTGAGATAATGGAGTGTCAAATTTGGAACAACAAACAATTTAAATGACATAATCATATTTGTTTGATCGAAATATTTATGAAATATTCATGAATTTAACGATTTCTAGAAATGTCATACATAAGAATAAGATCAATAACTATGCATTTTGAAGGCATTTGCAGTCTGAAACAGGAAATCAACTATCCCTTTAATGGGAAAATTAATACAAAGGAAAAAAAATGTTCTTGGTGTGAATTTGTTTCACTTTCTAACTTATATATTTACACATTTACATATCATATTTCATTTTCAATATCATATACACTGTACTCATTTTTGCATCCAAGGGGGTAAATGGGGCAGGAGCCCGACAAAAGTCTGCCTTGCGTGTTCATATGGGCATACTAGTATGCCTGTTGGGGGATGTTTCACAAAGACTAAGATCGACTTTAAGTTGGACTTAACTATGGCATGCCGTTCAAGCCATTGTTTGCTCTAACCATTTACTGGCATTGTTCTCTCGATCAAGGGACGTATAAATCGTGGTCACAAATCTACAGAGCTTACATTTTTGATAGTTCATTTTTAAAGAAAAAAGTATTATCTAAAGATCATCATTGAGAGACTAATAGTGAGAGAAACCAGTGGCATGAATGGCCTGCCATAGTTAAGTCCAACTTACAGTCGATCTTAGTGTTTGTGAAACATTCCCCATGTATACATGTACTTGAGAACATGCTTAAAACATATATTCAAATCTTGATTCCCAACTATGGCAAAAATATTTTATACCTCTCCACTTGAGTCATAAATGTTTCTTCATCGCCTGTCAACTATCGTACTTCGATTGTACTTCGATGTGCCGTGATCTAGTGGATCGGTGACTGAGACTGCATGTGGATCTCAAGGTTCGAGTCCCACCACGACACTAATGACCTTTTGTAAGACGTTATCAACATTTGCAACACTCGACCCAGGTGAGGTAAATGGCAGGAATTAAGTTCTTGAAATGCTAAAGCGCCATAATGGCAGCCAAGCTCAAGCCGGGGGTAATAATTGTAAAGCGCCAAGATCGAGTGTCAGGTTTGACAGACATGACCGCAGTACAAGAACCGACTGTTATTTTTGATATTTATTTATTAGTATTTATAATAACACTTACAATTTCGTGACATTAGGTCATCGAATCATTATACCACTATCTTTAGAAGTACGTGCTATTGAACCAGTGACTTACAGTAACATCCAAACGGGTCTGTACTGAAAGGTACCATGGAATCAAACTGGACCAATTACAATTTAACTTCTAAGAAATAGAGTCTATTTAAAGAAGCAAATGCAAGTATGTGTGGAGTGAGAGAAACCATGCGACATAATGCATGACCTACTTTCACGTACAGTGGACTAAACCGTCCTCTCTCCTTCAGGTTCAGACCATCAAGTTCATAAAGCCTGATCAGCACTTGTCCGGTGTTTTGATCGAAACTCGCTACATACACCCTGTCCTGCTCGTCCACGGCGTGATACAGGTGGACACCATGTGGAGATTGTAGATACCTCCCGGAATTCCCGTCTCTGTCATACACCATCACCATCCTCGGATAGTTAGTTTTCCTGAAAGAACTATTTGTGACGATCAAACCCGACTTCGTTGCAGATGTCTGGTAAGTGATTTCGTGTGTAGTTTGCATATTGTGTTTGAGTGTGTTTCCATAGGGGTCGTAAATGGAGACATAGTTTGAATGTTGAGTCATGAGAATTTCATCTGATTGACTCCTACTCAACCTTACAAAATGTCCACTGCTTGTCACTCCGGTGGTAGATTTCCGAGCGCCATTTCGAGAATACCTGTGTACCTTTGTCTGACCTGTAGATACGCATAGAGTCATGTCACTTTGAAACACAAGATCATAACATTTCATTCCGTTTGGAAATTGGGAATAATTCCAAGGTACATCCTTATCTGAACTAAAGATATCAATTTCATGTGGCTTCCGATATGTGATTGCCACTGAGTTATTGTTGTATTTTGTCATCGCTTCAAAATTGTCACGTAGACCTACACTCTTAATGACAGATGGTTTAGGTTGACTTATGGGCTGTGGTCTGACCAGTGTTTGTGGCCATTGGGACCTCTTCTCCAGGGCTTCCTCTCCTATGGTTGCTGCAGAAGTGTCATCGGAAGCGCCCTTCAGTATGCCATCTAGTGCAGGCTTAGCCTCTGTTTCTGATATATTCCCAAGGTCAAGACTGGTGTCTTCTGCAGGAGTGAACCTCTGCTTCCGTGCCTTCTCTTCTATGGATGATGCAGAGGTTTGATCAAGAACCTCCTTTAGCAAGCCGTCGATCTCTTCGCAAAGGAACGTGTGAGCATCCAGACTGTCCGCCTCAAGACATCCTAGTCTGTCATTAGCCACCAGATCTAACGAACTAAAAATGCTCTTGATCTTCCGTTCGTCCTTCGATTTGACACTGTTGAGGGCTTCATCAAAACTACGCACCAGAGCATCGATCTTCTCAACGAGTGCACATCGGTTGTCTTCTAGTTGTTTGACCTTGGTACGACAGACCTGACCGACATCTGCACGTAGTAGCTGAAGAGCAGTGTGTGCTTCATGACGATGTGTCTCCACAGTCTGAATGTTCTTCTCCAGTTCTGATTTCTTTGCTTTACAACGATGGAGAAGATCGCTCACCTGAAGAACGAAAGTAGTAAAGGGAAGCAAAACAAATTTGAAATTCCGATCACATTTTTTAATCACCACTGTAAAGGCCCGTTCAGATAAGGTTTGAAACTTTATGGACCACGGTTTAAGACAGCATACACCGTTGCTCATATAGTTGAAATATTTTATTATAATCCTTTTCATGAAATGATTGAGATTATATGATTTATTTTTGTATAACGTTGATATCTCCCTAGACCCTTATAGATCGATCTCTATGATCATTACATTAAGCAAGCATGACCGTCGTCGGGTGAAGACGTTCCTTTTATCCGCTCCGCTCCTCCCATAAGCTTACTGTTGTCTCTCTCCAATTCTACGTGTGCATGCAGACATGGCACATAAACAACCAAAACGCCAGCGTTCAAGCCCAGAAGGGCCCGCCCGGTCGAAGGCCAAGGACCAGCATGGGTATGGATTAGATTTAGAGCTTCTTGACGAGAGACTGGATATCCATATGAATAAGATGTGGGACAAAATTCATGAAGAGTGTCGTGGACTGGAGAATAGAATTACAACAGAGATGAGACAAATAGAATCCAAAATATCTGATGTCATTGCTTCAGTCACTTTTAACGCAAACAACATAGAGAAAGTGATTAAGGATACAATTCCGACGCTAAGGAAGGAAATGAAGGATGACAAAGAATTTTTGGAGGAGGAAATAGATAGGTTGAACGCGTATAATTGCCGAGAGAACTTGGTATTTATTGGTATACCTGAAGAGGCGTCAGCCGAGGGGCCTGGTGGAGAAGATGTTAAAAAGACCTTGCAAAAGTTCTATAAGGATCATTTGAAGATGGACCCGGAGTTGGTGAAGGAAATGAAATACCAAAGAGTACATCGACTGGCCTCGACTTTGCGGCCGAGGCCAATAAAGGCCCGTTTTGTTTATTACGGAGATAGGGGGCTGATAATGAGCAACGCTAAATATCTAAAAGGCTCAAAGATGTATATATCAGAAGACCTACCAATCCGAATCAGGCAGAAAAGGAAAGCTCAGATGGAAGTTCTGAAAGTGGCAAGAGGAGCCGGAAAACTGGCTTACTTCTCCAGAAGGGAGCCTTCGAAGCTCTTCGTAGATAGGGTTTATTTACCCATTGACAAGCAGCCGAGTTCTTGGAAAAATGCAGAGGACCAAATCCCGGGCAGACCCCCAGGCCGACTTCCAGACCGATTCCCGGACAGCGTGACCAGCAGCCGCAACCTCAGCCAGAGCATCAAGAAAGGCCAATCCAGCTACTTCCAGTTGCGTAATAAATTAGGTAAGAAGCCATCAAATAAGAGATAGAACCAATAACAATATCTTTGAAAAAGGAAAACATGATAGAAATGAAAGAAAGCTGAAAAGAAATATTATCACAGGCGTACAAGCAAGAGATGAATGATGTTTATCAGAAGAAAATAAAGGCTACAAGAAAGATGCAGAAATTATAGAAAAGAGAAGCAGACTACATAAAGAAAAAGGAAAACTACAGGAAAGATAACATTGAAGTAACTAGACAAGAGAGGAGGAAACTACATATAACTGTTCTGTCTTGAACTGTCTACTATATGAACTTGTTTTCTTTTAAAGAGTATGAAAATAGGATTTGATATACAGCTTTTGTCTATTTCATAGGTGTTACAGTTTTGGAGAAGCAATACACTTATTAGCATACTGGAAATGCTTTTGTTCTCTCAATGGAAAATCTATTTTGACAGTTCTAGAGGAGAGGGAAAGGAAAAAGAAAAAAAAACAACCTTTTTTATATGCAAGCATGCAAATTCCAAGGGTCTGTAGTTTCTATTGTGAGACTGTTGGTTAGGTGAAATGTATCACTCTTTAGTAAGAAAAGAAAAGAGGTAGTTTCGGAGAGTATTGGAATGTAAATGGATAACTCTTATTCTTAGTCAAATTTAATTGCTTTTTTTTTTCTTTCTCAGGGCTGTTGCCAAGTCAAATGTCCTTATGTTTGAGAAGTATTTAAGCTTAGAACTACATGCGTCTCAAGAATGTTATCTTTTTGTTTATCTGTGAATTTTAATATTCTTAGAACACGTCCATCAATTGGTGAAATTGAAATTCCAGTTGCTTCAAAAGCCTCAAAGGAATAGATTGTCATGCATTTCTTTTCTGTGTGACTAAGAAAGATGAAAATAAACAGAGTGAAAAGGGCGCATAGCAGAAGGTTATGCGGATAATTCTTATCCTAAATCCAAATTTAAATACATTGGTTGTTCCCAGGTGTACTTATCTATTATGTCAGGAGAAGCAATACACTTATTAGCATACTGGTAATGCTTTTGTTCTCTCAATGGAAAATCTATTTGACAGTTCTAGAGGAGAGGAAAAAATATATATATTTTTTTTTATATGCATGCAAATTCCAAGGGTCTGCAGTTTCTATTGTGAGACTGTTGGTTAGGTGAAATGTATCACTCCTTAATAAGAAAAGAAAAGAGATGGTTTCGGAGAGTATTGGAATGTAAATGGATAACTCTTATTCTTAGTCAAATTTAATTGCTTTTTTTCTTCTCAGGGCTGTTGCCAAGTCAAATGTCCTTATGTTTGAGAAGTATTTAAGCTTAGAACTACATGCGTCTCAAGAATGTTATCTTTTTGTTTATCTGTGAATTTTAATATTCTTAGAACACGTCCATCAATTGGTGAAATTGAAATTCCAGTTGCTTCAAAAGCATCAAAGGAATAGATTGTCAAGCATTTCTTTTCTGTGTGACTAAGAATGATGAAAATAAACAGAGTGAAAAGGGCGCATAGTAGAAGGTTATGTGGATAATTCTTATCCTAAATCCAAATTTAAATACATTGGTTGTTCCCAGGTGTACTTACCAGCTGCATGTTTTCATGGTGGTATTTACATGGTAGTTAAGCTATTATATGGAAAGATACTGGTTTACAACCCTGTGATTATGAAGGATGTTCCCTTGTTATATGTTGATTATTGAAACGTAATTTACTCCTGAATACTTAATCAAATTGTGATTAATAGATTCAAGAGCCTTCAAAGATTGTCGTACATGACATTTTTTTTTTTTTTATAATTGCATGGAAGCATTTATTTTGTGTATTCTGTAAGTCAGGCTATTATAGCACCTTCAATGTGGAGAGGGTACATACTCCTTTATAGCCTTATTTTCGGGAATGTTATCTTTGAATAGAAAATTTTTAGAGTGGGAGGGGTGGGGCGGGGGAGCTGCAATATTGCATGCTTTACATGTATCAGTTTTCTTCCCAGATGACGGGGTTTCGTTCTTGACTTTCGTGGGGTCCTTTAAGGTGGGGGATTGGCTCTGGGACTGGGTTAAATTTTCTTGTGTGTGATAGGTTATGGATGTTCTGATTAATTGTAAATTGTTCTCCCTCAACGTGAAAGGGATCAGGGACGGAGATAAAAGGGAACGCATATTTTTCTGGTGTAAAGATAAAGGGGCGGACATTGTTTTCCTACAAGAAACATTTAGTACTAGCGATTGTGAGGACAAGTGGGCTTCAATGTGGGAGGGTTCCAGTTATTTTAGTCATGGTTCTAATCACAGTAAAGGAGTTCTCGTTTTGATTGCGCCGAGGATAGATATTGAGATATTGCAAGTCTTAAAAGACAGTGATGGTAGATATATTTTTATAGACTGTAAGTTTCAAGGTGTTAGGTTGACTTTAGGCAATGTGTATTTTCCAACAAGAAATTTTGAGAGTGATCAATTGCAATTTCTTCGAGAATTACGCAATAATCTGGCTAAGTTAAAGAAAGATAACTACCCGGTTATAATAGGTGGTGATTTTAACATGATTAGGGACATTGAATTTGATTATAACGGGAAATCTTCAAACAGGATTTCGAAAAGATTTAATCGAGAATTTGAAAAATTCATGGAAGATTTGCAGCTTTTGGATATTTGGAGATGTAGGCATTCTTTAAAAAGGCAATTCACTTATATGCAAAACAATCCCTTTATGCAAAGTAGACTAGATTACTGGATAATATCGGAATGTCTAGAGGAAATGGTTATGAAGTGCGATATAATTCCATCTGTTGCACCTGATCATCATTCAATATTTTTACGTTTATTTGACAAAACAGTCAATAAAACGAATGGAAGAAAAGAGTCATATTGGAAATTCAATAATAGTTTATGTGAAAATGAAGATTATGTTAGAGAGTTAAAAAAGAAAATTTGTCAATTAAAAAACGAACTACAAACTAAAATAAAAGACAAAAGGTTGTTATGGGATTTTTTAAAAATGAAAATTCGGAGCTTTACACAAAAAATTTCAAAAAAATTGGCTGATCAAAGAAGAACAATAAGAACAAATTTAGAAAAAGAAATACAATGTTTAGAACAACAATTGACGGAAAGCACTAATGCAGATATTTTAGAAAAATTGGAAAATACAAAAAAGAAATTAAAGGAAGTTTATAGCTATGTAAATGAAGGAATTAGGATTCGATCACGAGCCTCGTGGTACGAAAGCGGAAAAAGGGATTCGCGTTATTTCAATCAATTAATGCAAAATAACAAAAGAAAGAGTACTATTAAAACAATTAAAACCTCAGATGGTGCTATTTGCTGCGATGAAAAAAGGATAACTGAAGAAATCCGGAAGTTTTACAGCATGTTGTACAGTAAAGTAGAGTACGAGTGCTCGGATAATTGTTATAATAGTTTCTTTCAAGGTTTACCGAAATTGACTGAAAAATCTCGAGAATACTGTGAAGGATCTATAAGTAATAAAGAATGCCTAGAAATCTTAAAAGAATTAAAACAGAACAAATCACCTGGAAATGACGGTTTTTCTTCAGAATTTTATTGTACCTTTTGGCCGGATATTGGAGATTTAGTTAAAGATGCCTTGAATGAAGCATATAGATTAGGAGAATTATCATCGTCTCAAAAACAAGCTGTAATTACGTTAATCGCTAAAGATGGGAAAGATCCCTTTTCACTGAAAAATTATAGACCCATTTCCCTTCTTAATGTCGATTATAAAATTTTAACAAAAATTTTGGCTAAGCGAATCAAGAAAGTATTAAATGAGATCATTATGGGAGATCAGGTGGGCTACATGAAAGGGAGGAATATTGGTGAGGCCATTCGCATTATAGATGATATTATTTTTCATACATCCCGTTACAATTTATCTGTTTTTTTGTTAGCTATAGACTTCGAAAAAGCTTTTGACTCAATTTCACATCATTTTCTTCAAAAAGTTCTGTCGTCATTTGGTTTCGGTCCATCCTTTCAAAAGTGGGTTAAAGTTTTATACACGAACACTCTAAGTTGTGTATTACATGAAGGAGGTTCCACTGGTTATTTCAAAGTAGAAAGGGGAGTAAGACAGGGAGACCCTCTTTCTGCGTACCTCTTTATCTAGTGTATTGAAGTAATGGCACACAAATTACGAATAGATAAATTGGTGGACGGAATTAATTTTGGAGATAAGGAAACTAAACTAGTAATTTATGCGGATGATATGACAATTTTTGTTCGCAATAAAAAATCAATTAATAGGTTAAAAGTATTATTTGCAGAATTCGAAAACATTTCAGGACTGAAAATAAACAACGACAAGACTAAACTATTAAGGTTAGGTTTATGTCAACGTTTAGATTGTGATTTTGCTTTTGGCGAAATAGTTGACTTTCTTAAGGTTTTAGGGATTTTCTTTTCCCTCGATGAACACAAGAAAGAAGATCTAAATTATAAAGAAATCTTAAGTAAAATAAAAACACTTTTAAATTTTTGGAAGCAAAGGGATTTAACACTTATGGGTAAGATTCAACTATTGAAGGTGCACATTTATTCTAAAGTTCTTTATCGGGCGTCACTTACTCCTGTTCCAAAATGGGTTTATGATTCACTGGATGAATTAACTTTTGATTTCATATGGAAAGGAAAAACAGATAAAATCAATAGAAACACCATGTTCTTAGACTATAAGGAAGGGGGGTTAAAGATGTTAAATTTTTCTGCACAAGTTAAATCGCAGCGAATTATGTGGATTCAAAAACTTCTAAACAAAGATGAAGACATGAAATGGAAACAATATTTTAACTTTGTCACTGAACACGTGAGTGGAGATTTGATATTTTCATGTGACTATATACCAAGTTTATTAAAAGTGACAGCTCCACAATTTTATATGGATTTATTAGATAAGAGGTTGTATGACAAAGGAATTTACAAATTAAAACATATTCTGGAAAACGATGGTAAACTAAAATGTGACAGGCATTTCATCGATTTAGGTGTTGAAGTAAATGAAATTGAAAAGATCAAGCATTTTTATGCCTGTTTACCAGTTTGTTGGAAAAATAATTTTAGAAAGGGAGAAGAAAAAAATAATTCTGGAACTGATTTCACTTTGGGGGAAGAAAACAACTAATATAGCTGATCTAAAATCAAAACAAATTTATGTACAATTAATAAAGAAAGATGATTTTAAACCTTTGGTTTTTGAGAGAATTGGAAGGAACTATGGTTTTTCCTGTAAGGAAATAGAAAACATATTTTTAAGACTAAGACAGTGTACACTTAACAGTCGATTAAGAGAGTTTCAGTTCAAACTTGTACATAATATATTATATACAAACCATCACCTCTTCCGTTTTGGTCTTGTCTCGACTAAGTTATGCTCATTTTGCGAAAAAGATGAAGAAACATATAAACATTTATTCTATACTTGTGAATTTGCACAATCAGTGTGGGGAATGTGCACGAGATTTTTAGACTTTGAAATACATAACTGTAGTTTGGAGGAAATTCTGTATGGGAAAGAGGAGAGAAACAAAGGAAAATATCAATTAATGAATCATGTTTTAATTCTTGTTAAATATCTGATTTATAGAAATAGAGAACTTAAAAAACCACCCTCTTTTAATGAAATAAAGAATAGTATAGTAGGGGATAAAGTAGAAGAAAGGAAATTGGCAACAATGAGGGGAACTCTCACTATTCATTTTTCTAAATGGGAAAACCTGAGTATTAGACAAACAATTGGAACCCAGAGCCAGTCGTCCACCGGTTAAGAGGGGTGGGGGGGGGGGGGAGGGAGGGGGATAAGGGAGAGGTCGGGTAGGGTTAACGAAAAGAGAAAACTTTTCTCTCAGGACAACAGTATAAAAGAAGTATAAGTTGCTACATTATTATTATTATTATTATTATTATTATTATGTTTTCTTTGAAAATGTGAATTTTTGTGTCGAATATGATGTATAGGAACTATGTAAGTTTCCTTTGAAGCCGTTTGTAAGACCAACATTTATACTGATTTATAATGTCATTACATTTGCAGTGAGCGTTACATATGATGATTGTAATTTGTACTATGATTATAATTTGTTTCAAAAGAGAAAAGAATAAAAACTGACCATAAAAAAAAATAAAAAATTACAGTCTATCAAGAATAAATCGTATTGTTACGATAAGAGGAAAGGCACAATTATTATAATTTCATTTGGCAACGGTGTACATTTGGGTAATATGTTAAGAATAATAGATATTCGAGTGAACAATATATTTAAAACCGTTCATGAATGACCTGCCATTGGACTACGTACCTTAACCTGTATTTCCTTTTCGAAGTCCTGATGTGATTGTATCTTGTGATCTCGATGATCGATGATGACGCACTTGAAACAGACGCGTATCTTACAATCCTGACAGAAAATATGTTTGTTCTCTTGTCTGTGGGCGGAACATTTCTCGGAGTGGTTACCAGGTTTGAAATTTCCCTCAACGATATCATGGATAGATACGATCTCATGACCGTCGAAGAACAGCTTCAGTTGTTTATGGCCAACGCAGCATTGATCACACATGTATGCATCGCATGTACTGCAGAAAGCGATGGCCTCTACCTGCAGGTTGCAGACAGTGCACTTTTGCCGCATCTCCAGGATGGCACTGGCCCCTCCAGACCTGGCGCGGTGGTCGTCCACGAGTCCGTTGACCGTCACATTGGGGAGGAGATCGTCGACCCGGTTTGTGGACAACTTCGTCACTGCCCTGCAGAGAGGGCAGACCATGTGATCAAGATCCTGGTGGGATAGGTCGTATTTACTGAGACAGTTTCGACAGAAGGTATGTCCGCAAGAGGTCAAGAGGGTTGCATCATCGAAGATACCAAGACACAGTGGACATGTCAAGCCTTGTGAAGAGTTCGGAACGTCCTCTTCTTCCTGCTTCTCAGCCATGGATGTGATGTGCGAATGGCTGACCAATTATAGAGAAAGCAATTAAGCATATAGCTGCACTAAATCCTGTATGTTTGAAGAGTGTGTTGTATACATGAAGAAAATACGTATATCTTCGATCTTGATAGTGATACAAACATGATATTTGCAGGCCTAACTCGATATATGTTCTGATTTTTACGGAAAACTTGTACGTCACAATAGAAACATGGGTTCTCTACCCAAATTTGAACGTACGCAACGTCATTGATGGTGTCTACTCTGCACATATAAGCGCTGTGACCTGAATGGATGCTTTATTTGTAGTAGTACCGTTGGGTTTTCCCACAGAACGCCATTTTAACCTTTGACTTTGATCTCATCACGACAAGTAACTGCGTGCTATTGTATTCATCTTATTCGTACTTAATAAACCAATAATGTCCTTTCTACATACAGTATATGTGTATTGCATCCTTCAACAGTGGCGTACGTATCTATATACATTGATAACTAACTGGGACATAATAAGCAATGCGTAAGGTATCCTAGCTTGCTTTTGCTTGCCTTTGGAAAGGCAGGGTGCCTGGTGTATGCATGGGGGTATTTACAGGCTTCAATGTTTAGGGATGATGTATAAGCGTTTACCGTTCAAACACATAATATATATATATCATTATCATAATTTTTTTAATAAACTATAATTGTCATCATCGTGATTCTCTGGTATAGTCAAAAGCTCGAAGTCCATTATTATTTTTGATAAAAGAGAAAATATAACAGAAACAGAATTTAGAGTAACTTTGAACAAACCAGCGATTTGTATCACGTTTTTATGTCCATACTCTACATATGTTTCGTGAAAATCGGAATAACTCAATATAGTAGTGTCGCCAAAGAAGGGCGTTTTTTTCCCAAACGTATATTCGTTTAAATCATGTGTACATTTTACATTTATTATGTGTCTTTCTTTTGATATTTTATATGACGGATCATTGTGGTACCCCACAAATATAAGGAAATTACCTATATAACATCTTTTGCCTACTCTCTTGATAATCCCTCAACATATATTTACTAATATAATTCTAACTTATACAAGTATATCACATCACTCGCTTGAATCCAGCATAAGCATGCTGATTGTGTTTGTACAAGACTCATCTGCCCCCGACTAATGAATTAATTAATGAGGGTTGAAAAATTGTCAATCTGTTGGCCAATAGACTGTTTTCGTAATGTAACCAAATATATTGCATAAGTCTTTGTAAAATTAGGGTGATTACACTGCCTGTGCACACAGTCTGCCCCATGCACATACACACACACAACAGCAGTCAGTTGGTAGAAATAGCAATTTTCGTAAATTTATTTAAAAAAAAACTGAACAATATTTTGAAATTTTCATTTCACATGTCTTTCAAGCATACCTTTAACTACAATTCTATGTAGTTTCATTGTTATAGGCATATGGAAAATATGTTAAATTATTAATTAGAATATTGTCTTTTCAGCCATGTGTGACATGGCCCGCTGATCGCCCATTGACTGTTATTCTGCGTGGTGAAAATGCACGTCAATGTATAAAACTCCCCTACAAAAATGCAATATCCTCATGTGTTTCACTCATTGAATTAATTTGTTATTTACACTCAAGGTAGCCACAACTATACTAGGGTCACTAAACGTTCTTTTTTCTGAAATTCAGTCCCTGTGGAATGTTATGGCCTGTTGAATTAAATGATTTCTCGGAAAATCGTCATAAATCCTCGAATCTGACATTTAAAGTAGATATTCATTAATTTTAAAAACTAACTTTATTTTCATTATTGCACAGTTGAAACTTTGATTCGACAAGATTATCAAAATTCAATGCTTGGAAACATTCGAAGTAATGATTATTAAAAATTACAAAACGCTTAAATACAGCCCCGGCATAGCACCTGAAGAGCTCTCCGAACGCTGCTGAGATATGTGAGATCACAGTATGGACATGATTTGCACAAGCAGACGATGTCTCATGACATCTCACACATTTTCAGTGCCTGTGTTTTCATCTTCTCTTGAGTTCTTTCTCTTACTTCACTACCGTCAGGTTAAATTTATAATCTATTGCCTCACTCTAAACCCCGCGCATGGTTTTATTTTGATGACAAATGCAGCGATACAAAAATAAAGGAATCTTTCGCTTGTAAACAAAATAAGACGGCATTGTATCTTCAGCTGCACACACCGCGGTATGTTCGGCGTTTCAAGAGGGAACAAATGCCGTCCTTAATATCATTCCGGGGGGTTTTCAATTTTAAAGTCAGGTTTGTTCGATTGTTAATTAACCCCTATCCTGTGTATTTACAAGCAAAAGATTTTAGTTATCAGAATCGGGTCATATCCCCTTTTGAATGGTTTAACATGCCATTACATTTATATACACTAAACTCACTATAATTTGACAAATAATAGCTTTGCAATTATGGTTATTCTTTATGGGATGTCGTCTGCTTGGGCAGTATTGGTCCATATAGTGACGTCATTAAAACATCGTTATTTTTCCGGCGAATCTCTCGTATATCCCAGCTACTATGGAGGTGGTTGTATTTGTATTTTTATAATTCACCCGATATGTAGTTGACCTAAAACTTGTACGATGGCCATCTGTTAGCTTACCAGTTTCTAGTGATACATTAGTTGACATATTTGTGATTTTCTTTGAATTTCACCTTTAAAAAAAAAACTATACTGTGATGTATCTGAAAGTCTGCAAATTCTTATCATTTGTTTGGTTTTTCTGAATAATTTGTGAAACATATGAGAAAATAGCTGTAACAGTGATCCAAGTAATTTCCATCGCCATATTTTATTGGCATTGCAAAAATATTTGGAATTTAATGTCACTATATGATGTAAATATGATCTATAAATATATGATTTAATAAAATGCCAACAAAATGAACAGTTTGACTTTTCTATATATATAATTAGCTGAAATGACCTAATTTGCATATTTGATGAACATAATTTTATTTTTCTTCAAAAAAAAACAAAAAAAAAAATCCATACCTGTCTGATATACATAGGTTTCATTGATGTATCATGTTCGGTTTTGATTTGATTACATATGCGCATATTAATTAGACGGACTTAGTTATTTTCACAACTTTTTTATATCTGCAGATTCGCAAAAATGGCAAAAATGACTTATTTTGTTTGCTTCTGTTTTCAAAACGGTAATAGATATATGAATTTTCTTTTTTGTATTTTTTACCACAAAGATGATATTTTAGTGTCTGATAATTTAATTTATTATTTGTGTCCAAGAAAGTGATGAATTAAGTCAATTTGACCATTTCTGACAGGTTTTTCGGTAATTTTGCGATATTAAAAAAATGGTATAAAATCACAACGCATTGACCGATTTCAATTCTGTTTTTTGAAGCTTTAATAACGCTTGATCATTTGCAATCATCAAATAACATGTGTTTGTTGTACTTATTTTTGGTGTGCTATACCTAGTAAAATGCTTTGAAACTAATTATTTAATTCACATTACGGATAATTGTATTTCAAAAGTCAGAATGGGAACTGCATTCATCAGTAGTTGCCATGTAGGACATACATTATTGATTGCCCTCCATATCAACACGTAATGTGTGCATTATCATGCACTCTAACTATTGGAATACAAATATTCATTTCATATGAATGAAAGATTTGTATTGAGGCACTTCATAGAGACGTGTGCATTACACCAGGTTACATTGCAAATATGGTCTATTAAATCTGGTGTTGCCAGTAGCGACATTTTCCCAACCTTTACAACAACAACAAATCAAAATGGAGGACACTAGATGTGGAATTTCGATGTTAGCCAAGCAACCATAATTATTTAATTTCCTTTCTCGTTTTTATTATGGAAGGGGGAGGAAGAGAGATGGGAGTTGGGGAGTGAGAGAAATATATCAAGAGAGGGGGAGAGAGGGATAGAGAGAGACAGAGAGAAAAAGAGAAGGAGAGAGAGTGAGAGAGAGAGGGATATACACATATATTTAGAGAGAGAAAAGGAAGGGAGGAAGAGAGAGGGAGGAGGAGAGAGAGAAAGTGAGAGAAGGGGGAGGAAGAGAGGGAGAGAGAAAAGGGGGAAGGAAGTGAGGGAGGGAGAGAGACGGGTTGTGAGAGAGGGGAGAGAAAGGGAGAAAATGAGGGAGAGAGCGAGAGGGGGCGAGAAAAAGGCAGAGAGAGAGAGAGGAAGGGAAAGAGTGAGGGAGAGAAGGAGGGAAAAGAAAGTAGGGGATGGAGGGGAGAGAGGGAGATTGTGTGTGTGTGTGTGTGTGTGAAAGAGAGTGGAAAGGGGGTATAGATAAAGGGAAATAGGGGCAGGAAAAGAGGATACAGGAGCTCCAGGATTTAGCAGAGTTCAAATGAAGCATTTTGTGCAGTGGGCATATTGGGGAGATGTATAAAATATATGGGTTTTATTTATCAATGGTAGCCACCTACACGCAATACACTTATATCAAACAGTTAATACACATAATATGGGCAAAAATGTCGTTTTTGTGACAATCAAGTAATGAAGCTCGGGTTGCTATAACTGAAAACTGAAATTCAGACATTTTGTTAATTTGTGCGTTGTATATAAAAAAACAACTTCGTACAAAGAAGTGCACTTATTTACAAATTAAACACATATCAATTTAGGGGCTTAAAAAGTAAGAAAATATAATGAGTTCGTGAAACGTAACAATCTTCAATACAGCTCACATTGCTTTATTTGAGGGTCATTCCTAATTTACTTAAATTATTACATGAAATATATATACATATGTGAAATGTATGAAAAAAAAAAAATATATATATATATATATATATATATATATATATATATAAGGCTATGTCATAGGTCAGTAATATCCGTGTCACAGGTCAGTAGCTTGACCGCACATCCCTTATTACACGTTCACATATATCACATCAACTGAGTAAACACACCGACAGCACAACTCAAAAGCAAGGTAAAACACTTTAAATTTGCATAATCATTTCTAAGTTTATTCCGAAAGTATTTCTCGTACTAATCTTTGCTATGTTCATGATGCTTGACTATGATTGAGGGATATTAAGTTTGTATGCCATGTATATTTGTTCAGACAATGTATTTGTTTTTGTATGTGTTTGCACTTCAGAACCTGAAGAAGGCCTCACAAGCCGACAGCTCGTAATAAAATTGTAAAGTACAGCTACGTCCCACGTTCCTAGACCATTTTCTTCACGCATATATATTTATATATGAGATAGATATTTATTCAGATATGCATATAATTTCAATCAAACACTCGGCTTATTGTAAGATATTTGTACATGTATACAGATTCTTCAGCTGCCTATACAAAAGTCGTATTTATATTTGTTTGCTTACACTTTCATACACCATCATTGCATGACTGTCAGGCGGTGACGTTAAACTTCTTACCGGGAACACTCAATACAAACAAAAATATTTGTTCTTGGTGTGAATTTGTTTCATTTTCTACCTCATATATTTACACACAAATATTTACATTTTCATATTTGATTTTCTACCTCATATATTTAAACACAAACATTTACCTTATCATATTTCATTTTCAATATCATATTGTCTTTTTTGCAATGGAAGTGATAGATCCACGGGGGTACAAAGGGGCAGGTGCGCAACAAAAATATGCCATGAGTGTTCCTCCGGGCATATTCGTATGCCTCCTGGCACACATGTACTTCAGAACATCTTTTTACAAATTTATTCAAATCTTGATTCTCAATCATTCTATGGCAAAAATATTTCACAACTCTCCACGTGTGAGTGTCGTAAATGTTTAATCATCGACTGTCAACTATTGTACTTTTATTGCACTTCGAGGAGTTGTGCTCTAGTGGATAAGTTACCTGACTGGGGATCTCGAGGTTCGAGTCCCGCCACGTCACTAATGACATTTGTTAAGACTTTTATCAATATTTGCCTCACTCGACCCAGGTGTGGTACATGAGTACCTGGTAAGAAATAATTACTTGAAATGCTAGAGCGCCGTAATGGCAGCCATGCTAAAGCCGGGGTGATAATGGTTGAGCACCAGGACGGCCAGGTTTGGCAGACATGAGCGCAGTACAAGAACCAACTTTTGCTATTAATATTTCATTATAATTCTTTATCATATTATACAATCTTCGTAACTTTAGGTCATCCAACCACAATATTACTAACTGTATATCTCCAGAATTACGTGAAGAAAGTCGTTATTGGCATGATTATGTTCGACGCTCTTGACATTGAACGCGCCTGCTGAAAGATGCCAAGGAAACAAACAGAGCCGATTACAATATAACCTTAAGGAAATAGAGCTTATTGATAGAAACAAAGGCAAGCATGTGTGGAGTGAGAGAAACCATTCGACAAAATGTACGATCTACTGTCAAGCGCAGTGTATTAAACTGGCCTCTCTCCTTAAGCCTCAGACCAACAATGTCATAGAGCCTGATCACTACGTTTCCGGTATTCTTACCAACACCCGCTACATACACTCTGTCCTGCTCGTCCACGGCGGGATACAGGTTGACACCATGTGCAGCTCGTAGATACCTTCCGGTATTCCCATCCCTGTCATAGACCGCCACCATCGTTGAACTGTCATCTTGATTGCGATAAGAAGAACTTGTGACTATCAAACCCGACTTGGTTGCACATACCTGGTAAGCGATTTTGTCTGTTGTTGGCACAACGCGCAACCTAATTTCCATACCCTTTACAAAAGTGACCAGTACTCACCCAAGCATGAATTATTTTCAAACTTTTTGGTGTCATATGAAAGTTGAGTTTATGAGCTTTCTAAACATATAAAACTTTTCCCCCTAGAATCATATATTTGTTATTCGGCAGCCATTTCAAAAGTGTATAGTTTTTTTCGGGACACACTGTATATACATTGATAACTATGAACGGGGACACAATAAGCAATGCGTAAGGTATCCTAGCTTGCTTTTGATTGCCTTTGGAAAGGCAATGGTGTCTGCTGTATACATGGGGGTATCCAGGCGCGGATCCACCGGGGGGGGGGGGGCCTGGCTTTTTTTTGGTTTTTGTTTTGTTTTTTAAATAAAAGAAAAGAAACGAAGAAAAAAATCGGGGTAAAATACAAAAAATAAATTATGCACTACCCCCCCCCCCCCCGACCCCCACTGAGCGGAAAAAAATGGTAGGCTCGATTATCACATTTTCGAGGTCAATTACGAAAAAAAAAAATTATGATGACTACTCCCCTCCCCCCCCCCCCCCCCCCCCCCCCCCCCACTGAGCGAGATATTGATCGGCACGATTTTCACATTTTCGAGGTCAAATGCGAGAAGAAAAAAATTATGATCACAACCCCCCCCCCCCCCCACTGAGCGAGATATTGGTCGGCGCGATTTTCACATTTTAGGCCCCCCCCCCCCTATCGGCAAATCCTGGATCCGCCCCTGGGGGTATCTGCAGGACTTAATGTATAGGGATAATGTATAAGCATTTACCCCTTAAACACATAAAATATATATGTATATATCATTATCATTTATTTTTTAAATAAAATAAATTAAAAGTCATTGTCATCATCGTGATTCTCTGGTATCGTTAAAAGCTTGAAGTCCTTTATTATTTTGATAAAAGAGAAACTATAACATAAAAATGGCGAGACGGAGGATATTTCGGGAGTAACAGAATTTAGAGTAACTTTGAACAATCCAGCGATTTGTATCACGATTTTATGTCCATACATATGCTTCGTGAAAATCGGGATAACTCAATATAGTAGTTTCACCAAAGCAAAGGATGTTTTTTCTTAAACGTATATTCATTCAAATCATGTGTAAATTTTACATTTATTATGTGTCTTTCTTTTGATAGTTTATATGACGGATCCTTGTGGTATACCCCACAGATGTAAGGAAATTACCTATATAACAGCTTTTGGCTACTCTCGTGATAATCCCTGAGCAATTGTTTACTATATATATATTATATTCTAACTTATACAAGCATATCAAACCATTCGCTTGGATCTAGCTGAAGCATGTTTATTGTTATGGTACAAGACTCATCTGCCCCCGACTTATGAATGAATTAATGAGGGTTGAAAATGTATTAAACTGTCAGTCAATAAAATATTCTCGTAATGTAACCAAATCTAATTCATAAGTCTTTGTAAAATTCTTCGAAACAAATTATTAAATTCATTTTACGAATAATTGTATTTCAAAAGTCAGAATGCAAACTGCATACATCAGTAGTTGCAATGTAGGACAAACAATATTGATTGCCTTCCCTAACAACGCGTAATGTATGCATTTTCATGCATTCTGACTATTGGAATACACATAGTAATTTCATATGAATGAACGGTTTGTATTGAGGAACTTCATAGCGGAGACGTGTGCAATTACACCAGGTTACATTGCGAATATGGTCTATTAAATCTGGTGTCGCCAGTAGCGACATATTCCCTTCATTTACAACAACAACAAATTAAAAAGTCGTATTTATATTTGTTTGCTTACACTTTCATACACCATCATAGCATGACTGTCAGACGGTAACGTTAAACTTCTTACCGGGAACACTCAATACAAACAAAAATATTTGTTCTTGGTGTGAATTTGTTTCATTTTCTACCTCATATATTTACACACAAATATTTACATTTTCATATTTGATTTTCTACCTCATATATTTAAACACAAACATTTACCTTATCATATTTCATTTTCAATATCATATTGTCTTTTTTGCAATGGAAGTGATAGATCCACGGGGGTACAAAGGGGCAGGTGCCCAACAAAAATATGCCATGAGTGTTCCTCCGGGCATATTCGTATGCCTCCTGGCACACATGTACTTCAGAACATCTTTTTACAAATTTATTCAAATCTTGATTCTCAATCATTCTATGGCAAAAATATTTCACAACTCTCCACGTGTGAGTGTCGTAAATGTTTAATCATCGACTGTCAACTATTGTACTTTTATTGCACTTCGAGGAGTTGTGCTCTAGTGGATAAGTTACCTGACTGGGGATCTCGAGGTTCGAGTCCCGCCACGTCACTAATGACATTTGTTAAGACTTTTATCAATATTTGCCTCACTCGACCCAGGTGTGGTACATGAGTACCTGGTAAGAAATAATTACTTGAAATGCTAGAGCGCCGTAATGGCAGCCATGCTAAAGCCGGGGTGATAATGGTTGAGCACCAGGACGGCCAGGTTTGGCAGACATGAGCGCAGTACAAGAACCAACTTTTGCTATTAATATTTCATTATAATTCTTTATCATATTATACAATCTTCGTAACTTTAGGTCATCCAACCACAATATTACTAACTGTATATCTCCAGAATTACGTGAAGAAAGTCGTTATTGGCATGATTATGTTCGACGCTCTTGACATTGAACGCGCCTGCTGAAAGATGCCAAGGAAACAAACAGAGCCGATTACAATATAACCTTAAGGAAATAGAGCTTATTGATAGAAACAAAGGCAAGCATGTGTGGAGTGAGAGAAACCATTCGACAAAATGTACGATCTACTGTCAAGCGCAGTGTATTAAACTGGCCTCTCTCCTTAAGCCTCAGACCAACAATGTCATAGAGCCTGATCACTACGTTTCCGGTATTCTTACCAACACCCGCTACATACACTCTGTCCTGCTCGTCCACGGCGGGATACAGGTTGACACCATGTGCAGCTCGTAGATACCTTCCGGTATTCCCATCCCTGTCATAGACCGCCACCATCGTTGAACTGTCATCTTGATTGCGATAAGAAGAACTTGTGACTATCAAACCCGACTTGGTTGCACATACCTGGTAAGCGATTTTGTCTGTTGTTGGCACAACGTGTTTGAGTGTGTTTCCCGAGGGGTCGTAGATGAAGACATGATTTGAAGATTGGGTCATGAGAATTTCATCTGATTGACTCCTACTCAACCGCAAATAATGTCCATTGCTTGTCACTTTAGTAGTAGATTCCCGAACGCCATCAGGACAATACCTGTGTACCTTTGTATTACCTGTAGATACGCATAGAGTCATGTCACTTTGAAACACAAGATCAAAACATTTCATACCGTTTGGAATGTTGGAATATTGCCTCGGTAAATATTCATCCGAATTAAAGATATCAATGGCATGTGCTTTATGATAAGTGATTGCCACTGAGTTATTGGTGTATTTTGTCATCCCTTTAACAAGATCATGTATATCTATACACTTAATGACACATAGTTTCGATTGACTTTTAGACGGTGGTTCGGGAACGGATAACCCTGTCGCGATGTCCTCATCTGCAATCTGGGCTTCCTCCCCTATGTTTGCTCCAGAAGTGTCATCGATAGCCCCCTTCAGCATGTCATCCAGTGCAGCCTCATAATCTGTTTCTACGATATTCCCAAGGTCAAGACTGGTGTCTTCTGCAGGCTTGAATCTCTGCTTATGTGCCTTCTCCCTTATGGTTCCTACGGAGGTTTGATCAATAACCTCCATTAGCAAGCCATCGATCTCTTCGCAAAGGAATGTGTGAGCAACCAGACCGTCCGCCTCAAGACATCCAAGTCTAGCATTACCCACAAGATCTACCGAACTACAAATGCTCTTGATCATCTGTTCGTCATTCGATTTAACCACGTTGAGGGCTTCATCAAAACTACGCTCCAGAGCATCGATTTTCTCATCGAGTACACGTTGGTTATCTTCTAGTTGCTTGACCTTGGTACGACAGGCTTGGCCCACATTTTTACGTAGTAGCTGTAGCGCAGTATGTGCCTCATTACGGTGTGTCTCCACAGTCTTAATGTTCTTCTCCAGTTCTGATTTCTTTGTTTCACAACGATGGAGAAGTTCACTTACCTGAAGAACGAAAGTATAGGGAAGGAAAACAAATGATTCTCACTTGAAGGTGAATTTCTGATCACATATTTAATCATCACTGTAAAGGCTCGTTCAGATATGGCGTTATTAATTTATTGCTTTATTAGATTATTTCATCTATTTATTTTATCTGAACAGGGTTGATCCGTCAGTAACGAAACTAACACTTGGTATTATTGGTGAATTACAAAATAGAGGGAGACAGAGACGACGGTCCTAACCGAATAAACCTACTTATATTTGTGTATGTGTGTTAATAAATCCACAGGACCCTGTTCAATGTGCTAATGATTAAAGAAGTGAACGAGCGTGTCAAATAATACTGAACACTGAAAGTTCCAACAGTACACGTCATCTTCGATGTCCTCATATTGATTTGAATTGAATTATTTTCCAAATTTGAACACAGTCACAGTCACGAAGGTAAAAGTATAAAAAGTACACAAACATGAAAAACATGCAAATTAAACTTAAAAGTTGATCTTACACTGATCTTTAACGGGATTTTTCGGGAGAAATTTCAACATTGATGACAGACAAAAAAAAATCCAGCGAAAAATCCCGTGAAAAATCTCGATAACAGAGAATCTTCTTGGTTCGTGGTAGGATTTTTCGCGGGATAATTGATGACAGACAGCCAATTATCTAGATAATTATTATCTAGATAGCTATTTTCTAGATAATTGTCCTCTGTCTGACACCGCCTCATAATATATATTGAAAATTTACTGCACAGATATCTGCGAAGTTTGCGCAAACCTTGATATATTGATTTTTTTTTACTGTACAGTCATCAGAGTACTTTTGCTCAAAGCGCAAGATCATGTCGATTGTACTGGTTGGCTCAAAACCCTTTTTACAAAAAAAAGATCCCCTTAATATACCCCGGTTACACTACCAAACCGTCTCTATACCGACTCCCAAAATAGGTTCTTAGCCATTTGGGGGAGATTGTTCGGTGTTTTGTCGGTATGAGTTTGGTCTTGTTGGTGTGACTGCATGGGGTATGTTCTCGCTAAGCCAAGGGGGGGGGGGGGGGGGGGGAGGGGGGGGGGAGGGGGGCGGAGAGGCATTACGTGACAACATTTTATGTTATTGTGCTTGTCAGAGAATGTTGTAGTAATTATAAGGGTTTAAGCGACCCCCCCCCCCCCCCAACCCACCGCTAGAGAATCCTGGACCCTAGGCAGTTGTTAATAACGTTGTAATTGGTAATTGATAATTATAATTAACCTTTTAATGGATAATAAATATCGATGTCCCGATAGAATAGGCCTATAGATTGCTATCTTAGCCCAATTTAAGGTCAACAGATTTTCACAAATATGACAGAAAGATTAATGGTACTGTGGTATGTGTACTAGAACTTCTAGAAGGTCCCGCCCCCCCCCCCCCCCCCCACACTCAGGGGTCGGAATGACCGCATATCGTGTTGCCAAAATGTCCGGTAAAGGGGTACTTTTCGTGCGTATCAGGACAATTACCCCCTGGGCAATCACCCCCCGGGTAATTACCCCCCGGAAAACTACCCCCGTAGGACAATAACCCCCCGGAAAATTACCCCCCGGAGAATTACCCCCCTAGGACAATTACCCCCCAAGGACAATTACCCCCCGGAAAATTACCCCCCGGAGAATTACCCCCCGAGGACAACTACCCCCCGCGGACAATTACCCCCCGAGGACAACTACCCCCGAGGACAATTACCCCCCGAGGACAATTACCCCCCCAAGGACAACTACCCCCCGAGGACAATTACCCCCCAAGGACAACTACCCCCCGAGGACAATTACCCCCCCAAGGACAACTACCCCCCGAGGACAATTACCCCCCATGGACACTAGTGGGCATGGTGGCTCAGTGGTTAGAGCGCCCGCCTCATGAACGGGAGGTCGTGAGTAAGAACCCCGGCCGAGTCATACCAAAGACTTATAACAATGGGACCTTCTGCCTTCTAGCTAGGCGCTCAGCATATTAGATTGGAGAAGGGTAGTAATAACATATTATGTTATGCAGGGCCCGCTGGAAGAGCAGTTTCATAACTGAAGTGGCTACCCTGGGTAAATAAAACGTTATTATTATTAGGTGATACGTACGTAGACGTATCACCTTTTGATTTCGTAAAGATTTTTATTATTATTTATTTATTTATTATTATTCTTCCTCGAATTTGTTCGCAGGATATCTCAAGACTGAATAAAGCCATTATCATGAAACTTGCCATGATGATAGATCTTAGTCTAACTTAGAACTGCGTGACTTTTCAAAGACTCAAAGTCATTATGACGTCATCTAGGCGCCATTTTGTGAAAATCAACTTATGATCATATCTTCATAACGGAAAGTAATTTTTCATTCATATTTATCATGAATAAGATCAATATTCGTCCGGTCAATTTCAGGTCAATAAACGTGCGCAAATGTGCGCGGGCGCGTTCGTCCGCGCGTTTACGCGCGCGCAAAAATTAAAAACGCTCTAAATCATCTCAAATTTTTTTTGCATACGTTTTAGGCCATATGGAGCATTTGACAAAAAATCATGCACACGCGCATGCGCGCGCGTTTTTTGTGCGCACTAGCATTTTGTAACATAGAATTGCCAAATTTTCTATTTCAGCGTATTTGGCACATTTTTCCAAGCATTTTGATAATTTGTTCACCTTTTAATAACGCAATAAGCGTCCGTCAAAGTTGACAGCGCGCGCGGATCTGCGTTATCTTTATCCACAATATATGGGCAAAAACATACCTATACAAAATTCATTGTAACTCTTCAGAATAGATATGAACTCCCAATATGTTTTCATATGTTGATAGATCATGAGTTGAAGATATGATTTCATGTCTCATTTGATCCTCAATTAACTCATGATGTCATCATAATGGCCTCCGAACTCAAAATTTAAATTTGCATATTATGACGTTTGCATATTTTTGGAAAATTAATTGTATCTCTGAAAATATCGATTGTTTTTCTTCAAAATTTTGATATGTTGTAGCTGAGATAATTTCCTACAAATATAGTGTACACAATTTTCCTGTTTGACAAAGGTATCATGGCGTATTTTTGCAATTAAAGGAGGCATGTCAATTTTTCACATTTTGCGTGTATTGTCTATGGGACATGACTATTTCTCAAAACTGCATTCTACATTTCCGTCTTTCGCGAGCAACATCTCCGTTGTTTTGACTTTTTTTCGGTGACCTTCGAGTATGTTGTAGCTGAGACAATAAGCTATCTCCAATGTGTACTTCATTTTTCTATCATATGCCGGGATCATGCTCATATTTTACTTGCAAAGTAGCATTTCTGAATTCCATTTCCCGTTTACGTGTAATCGCTATGGGAGATGTTTTGGTATATCGGTAACGCACTTGACTTCCAACCTCGAGATCCCTGGTTCGAGTCCGGGTGTCTCCAACACTTTTTTTTTCCACTTTTTTTCCTTTTGACCTTTACTGTACCATCTCATTTGATTATTTTAACACGTAGATTTGCAAATAATGTCATAAATAACCCTTTTTACTTTATTATTACCCTATTTTCACTTAATCCATTACTTTTTGCGTGTAATCCCTATGGGAGATGACTTTTTCTCAAATCTGGAGTCTACATTCCTGTCTTTTGCGAGCAATATCGCCGTTATTTCTGCTTGGATTTTGTTGATTTTTGAGTATGTTCTAGCTGAGACTATATGGTATCTAAATCCGCCCTCATTTTTTCAATAAGATGTCATGATCGCGCTCATGATCATGATCATGATCATTACGATCATCATTATCATAATGATGATAATCATTTATCAATTACATTTTCATTTCTTTGAATAAGATAAAATCGTCAAAAAGTGTTCTTCATGATGTAAATTAGATTCAAATGTGTAACTGGTTACTGCACAGGGTCAAAGGTCATATATTGTTTCAATCTATCTTCCCTAGATCCATGATGATCAAGGAGACACAATTTAATCGTGACATCTGAATAGATCATAATGGGAGAAGCATATAAATGGAAGAAGCATTTCATAAAATAATATATCGTGTAATGCATTATTCGTTATGTAAACCATTATCATACGTATCACCTAATTCGTCTAAGTGACGAATTAAAGTCTAGTTATTATTATTATTACCCTCGAGGACAACTATCCCCCAGGAAAACTACCCCCGAGGACAATTACCCCCGAGGACAACTACCCCTCCCCCTTCGAGGACAACTCCCCCCCCCCTCCGAGGACAATAACCCCCGGAGGACAACTACCCCCAATGACAATCACCCCCGAGGAATTTATAACACTGTGACGTATAACGCAAGCTTCTCTCCAATTGCTATTTACAGAAAATTGCACAAACCTTCATTTTCTTTGCTATTTATGAAGTTCATTTCAGTCTTTTCAAATTATTCAATTCGATATGGGGGGTGGAGGTTGCCCAATTCCCCTGTAGTTTTGCTACCGATTAAAGAACAGAAATTACATTTCTTAGAAATTGAACAATACATTGCGCGCAGATAAGTACGCGTTACAGCTTCTCTCACCATCAATGGCACAACAAAGAAATTAGGATGTAAGATTTCCTTTATGCATCCTCTGTAACTTTTTTAATCAGCTGATCGTGTATTTGTCTTTGTATGGATAATGGGCCCTCATCCATGCCAAGTTCCATAATTAAGGTTTTCTTCACGTTATCTATTATTTGTGTTGTCATGCTGAAGTGGAATATGTTTTCGTGTACGTTAAATTATTTTGAAATAGAAATTGCCTTCAAGTTATATGTACGGTGCCATGTCAAAAGAAAATAAATATCCGCTCTCAGGTAATTCATCTCGTTTGATTTTGTAACGCCAGCGTTTTTCAACCGGGGTGCCGCAAGAGAATGATTTGGAAAACATTGATTTTGTGAAAAACATCAAATACCAGAACCGGTTAAAATATGTAATTACATGAGAAAATAAAATTGTTGAAGATACTAAAGTGTCTTCCTTCCTCGCTCGCTGACAATATTTTGACAGCAAGGTAAATAAGGGCAACGAGAGGCCCGAATATCCTCATTTTCGTGTATCAAGATCATGACCGAATATATCACTTTTTATTTATCTACATTTGGCGGTAAGGTGCCCGCATACAGTACTTTAAATAGTTTCTAGTGTGGGGATTACAAACTAATTTTTTACCAGTTTGAAAATGTCTTCTCCTTTTTATTCTTAAATGTGCATAGCACTTGACGAGAGCCAAAGTCATGCAGATTTAATAATCTGTAAAGACTTTGGGATTTGGGAGAAAATTTTCATTTCTTAAGAGGGTACCGTGACTAACAAAAAGTTAAAATAACGCTGCTCCAGAGAAATGTATTTCTATGCATTTTGAAAAGCGCTGGACAATTACCTAAAACTTACATCCTTCGTGGAAATTAGCAACCGCACTGGCGTTGCATAAATTATAATAAAAGGGAAATGTGTAGTAATGAGGAAGACAACGTGATATAGTATTTGAAAGAATATGGGTTCATGCAGGGGATCTTATGGGCACGTAGCCATCTCTCAATGTGTCAGATCGTCTTTTGCTATTGAATCCTGATTGTCCACGGGGGTAGTTGTCTTCGGGGGATAATTGTCATCGGAGGAATTGTCCTCGGGGGGTAATTATCATCGGGGGGTAGTTGTCCTCGGGGGGTAATTGTCCTCGGGGGTTATTGTCCTCGGGGGGTAATTGTCCTCGGGGGTAATTGTCCTCGGGGGGTAATTGTCCTCGGGGGGTAATTGTCCTAGGGGGTAATTGTCCTCGGGGGGTAATTCTCCGGGGGGTAATTTTCCGGGGGGTAATTGTCCTTGGGGGGTAGTTGTCCTCGGGGGGTGATTCTCCGGGGGGTAATATTCCAGGGGGTAATTGTCCTTTGGGGGTAGTTTTCCGGGGGGTAATTCTCCGGGGGGTGATTGCCCAGGGGGTAATTGTCCTAGAACCCTTTTCGTGCGACAAAATCTGGCCCGAAAATTGTAAAAAAAAAGGGGTGTATTTGACTTTTCACCCGTAGATTTCTTTAAAAAGGGGGTGTTTTTTTTTCTTCTCTTCTCTCATCTCTTTGGACTCCTGAGAAATTATTCCGAATTTAGGGGGGTATATTGAGCATTTTTCCTGATTTAGGGGGTCTCCAAGGCAGGAAAAGCCCGCAAAAGGGGGGTTCGAAAATGTTGGCAGCCCTCAGATAGGGGGTGCTTTCAAAAAGAGGGAACGAGCATATGCGTACCCTAAATAACACCGAGTGGGGGGGGGGGGGGGGGGGGTAGAAGTTACAGGTTTTGAATCCCGGCAACGGCACTAATATTCTTTAGCAAGACATTATTTAACATATGTTACACCCATTCCAGGTGTATAGTTAATAGGTAACTGGTAGTATTTATTCCGTGAAGGCACTTGGCTTTACGGTTGCAGACAACCACGCCCAGCAACACGAACACACCATCGAATGGGATAACAGTCATCTCATCTCAATAATGAAACACTGGCATACACGCCGAATCCGAGAAGCCACCGAAATTTACCGCCACAACACCGTGCCCCAAGACTCAGGACTATACATCAACGACATCTGGAAACCTCTCATCAACAAATACCCGGTCACTCCTCCTCCACCACCGCCTCCAGCACCGCCCTCACCAGCCCGACAGACACCCGTACATCTACCACCGCCACCCGCCGAACCCTCAAAGCAGCCGACAGCCTCACAGCTACAATGCACAGCAGACGACAACAGACTACAACGCCGCCTACGTCGGGGACACACACAGCGTCTCGCCGACAGCACACCCCACTCACTCATCTACTCGAAACACTCCTAAGTCCGCAACCCGGAGACTCCAGCCCAGGCGGAAAGTCAGACGAATTATCAGCCGACCATCCATGCCCACTCCCCGATGACTCAAGCCGACACGGTCACCTATTTTTCCCTGACGTCCGCACCCCGGTGACTTAAGCTCACCCACGCCTATGGCGCGCCATATGCCCACTAACCCCGAAAAACATTGTTTATCGCCGATAAACAAGGTTTATCGACGAAAAACAAGGTTTATCGAGCGATAAACCTTGTTTATCGTGAGAAACTCTGTATATCGACTGATAAACACAGTTTCCCTCGATAAACAAGGTTTATCGACGATAAACAAGGTTTATCGAAAAACAAGGTTTATCGAAAAACACGGTTATTCGTATTTCGTCAGGAGTGGGCGCTTTTTAAAGTTGCACCCAGCTCAGAGCACTGCTCCGCACGTGCGCTTTACACCGTAGAATATACCAACACCGTAACACTTGCTCGCGCTCATGACCACGATCGACATTTTCTGAGTGGAGGTATGGCGAAGTATTCTTAATTCCAGGCTTTTTTCCCAATTTTTGAAATGTCTATGTTTATATATCTCTCTCTAGCCCTCTCTCTCTTTCAAACTTTCTAGGTTTTCCCCTTCTCTTATCTCTCTCACTCTCCCCCTTTCTTTCTCTCACTCTCTCTTTCTCCTACCCTCTCAATATAACCATTCTGTCTTTCCCTCTCTTTCTTCTAATTCTCTCTTTCCCTTTCTCTTTCCTTTTTCTTTCTCTGCACTCCCTCTCTGCCTCCTCCCTTTTATCTATTTCCCCCGGTATGAGAAGTAGGGTAGAGATAGATGGTTGGAGAGAGAGGAGAGATACAATCAGATAAAGGACAGATAGGGTAGAGATGGATAGATGGAGATAGAGGAGAGATGAATGAGAGATAGAGGAGAGATAGAGCAGGGATAGATATATGGAGATAAAGGAGATATAGAGCAGGGTAGATGGATGGAGAGAGAGAGAGGAGAGATAAAGGAGAGAGAGGAGAGATGAATGAGAGATAGAGGAGAGATAGAGCAGTGATAGATAGATGAAGATAAAGGAGATATAGAGCAGGGTATATGGATGGAGAGAGAGAGAGGAGAGATAAAGGAGAGAGAGGAGAGATAAAGGAGAGATAAAGGAGAGATATCGATCTATCTCCGCTCTATCTCTCCTTTATATATATATATATATCTCTCTCCATCTATATCCATCCATCTATCCCTGCTCTATATCTCTCCTCTATCTCCTCCATCTCTCATTTATATTTCCTCTCTCTCCATCCATCTATCTCTACCCTATATCTCCTCTTTCTCTATCTCTCTCTCTCCATCCATCTATCCCTGCTCTATTTCTCCTCTATCTCTCCGCTATCTCTCATTCATCTCTCCTCTCTCTCCATCCATCTATCTCCACACTTTCTCTCCTTTATCTCTCCTCTAATATTCACCATCCATCTTTCCCTGCTCTATCTGTTCTCTCTCTCTCTCTCTCTCTCTCTCTCAAATCTCCATCCATCTATCCCTGCTCTATTTCTCCTCTCTCTCTCTCTCTCTCTCTCCATCTATCTCTATCCATCTTTCACCCGCTCGATCTCTCCTCTATCTCTCCTCTATTTATCCTCAATAACCATCCATCTATCCCCGCTCTACCTCTCCTCTATCTTCATCCATCTATCTTTAAAATATCTCTCCTCTATCTCTCCTCTCTCTCTCTCTCTCTCTCTCCATCTATATTCATCCATCTATCCCCGCTCTATCTCTCCTTTTCCCCTGCTCTATCTCTCCTCTATCTCTCATTTATCTCTCCTCTCTCTCCAACCATCTATCTCTACCCTACTTCTCATACCGGGGGAAATAGCCAAGGGAGGAGGCAGAGAGGGAGTGCAGAGAAAGAAAAAGGAAAGAGAAAGGGAAAGAGAGAATTAGAAGAAAGAGAGGGAAAGACAGAAGGGTTATATTGAGAGGGTAGGAGAAAGAGAGAGTGAGAGAAAGAAAGGGGGAGAGTGAGAGAGATAAGAGAAGGGGAAAACCTAGAAAGTTTGAAAGAGAGAGAGGGCTAAAGAGAGATATATAAACATAGACATTTCAAAAATTGGGAAAAAAGCCTGGAATTAAGAATACTTCGCCATATCTCCACTCAGAAACTGTCGATCGTGGTCATGAGCGCGAGCAAGTGTTACGGTGTTGGTATATTCTACGGTGTAAAGCGCACGTGCGGAGCAGTGCTCTGAGCTAGGTGCAACTTTAAAAAGCGCCCACTCCTGACGAAATACGAATAACCGTGTTTTTCGATAAACCTTGTTTTTCGATAAACCTTGTTTATCGATAAACCTTGTTTATCGTCGATAAACCTTGTTTATCGAGTGAAACTGTGTTTATCAGTCGATATACAGAGTTTCTCACGATAAACAAGGTTTATCGCTCGATAAACCTTGTTTTTCGCTCGATAAACCTTGTTTTTCGTCGATAAACCTTGTTTATCGGCGATAAACAATGTTTTTCGGGGTTATTGGGCATATGGCGCGCCATACACGCCAGCCATTCTCCACTCCTGACGACGGAGAGTCAACCTGTTCGAAACGTCGAGCCACTCATCCTCTCCAAGCGCTATAGTTCTCCTGAGAACTATATGCTAAGAAAGATAACAAACAGTCCTTTTCAGGACTACACTCCTCCAAGAAAGATTACCGAGTCAGAGTCATTTTCAGTACTACTCAACTCTCTCTCTATCTCACACATGGTGCAACCGCAAACCTACTGTATATGTAAATACTTATTCGAACAAGATATTTAAGACGGATCATGAATGACCTGCCACTAAACTACGTACCTTAACATGCATTTCCTTTTCGAAGTCCTGATGTGATTGTATCTTGTGATCTCGATGATCGACGATGACGCACTTGAAACAGACGCGTATCTTACAATCCTGACAGAAAGTATTTTTGTTCTCTTGTCTGTGGACGGAACATTTCTCGGAGCGACTACCAGGTTTAGAATTTCCCTGAACGATATCCTGGATAGATACAATCTCATGACCTTCGAATAACAGCTTCTGTTGTTTGTGGCCAACGCAGCATTGATCACACATGTATGCATCGCATGTACTGCAGAAAGCGATGGCCTCTACCTGGAGGTTGCAGACAGTGCACTTTTGCCGCATCTCCAGTATCGCACTGCCCCCTCCAGGCCTGGCACGGTGGTCGTCCACGAGTCCGTTGACCGTTACATTGGGGAGGAGACCGTCGACCCGGTTTGAGGACAACTTCGTCACTGTCATGCAGAGAGGGCAGACCATGTGATCAAGATCCTGGTGGGATAGGTCATATTTCCTGAGACAGGGTCGACAGAAGGTATGTCCACAAGAGGTCAAGAGGGTTGCATCGTCGAAGATACCAAGACACAGTGGACATGTCAAGCCTTGTGAAGAGATAGGAACGTCCTCTTCTTCCTGCTTCTCGGCCATGGATGTGATGTGCGCACCGGTGACAAATTAGAGAAAGCAATTAAGCATATAGCTGCACTAAATCATGTATGTTTGAAGAGTTTATTGTTTACTTGAAGAATATATCTATATCTGCGATCTTGATGGTGATATAAACATGATATCTGCAGGCCTAACTCGATATATGTTCCGATTATTACGGAATACATGTACGTCACATTATAAATACAAGTTATCTACCCAAATGTTAACGTACACAACGTCAATGGTGCCTACTCTGCAAATAGGCGCTGCGCTCTGGATTGATTTATTTGTAGTAGTACTGGTGGGTTTTCCCAGAGAGCGCCATTTTAACCTTTGACTTCGATCTCATCACGTCGATTATACTGCGTGCTATTGTAGTCATCTCATTCGTATGTAATAAACCAAAATTGTCCTTTCTACATACAGTATATGTGTATCACATCCTTCAACAGTGGCGTACGTATCTTTATATACATTTCTAACCAACTGGGACACAATAAGCAATGCGTAAGATACCCTCGCTTGCTTTTAATTGCTAGCCTTTGGAAAGGCAATGGTGTCTGGTTTATACATGGGGGTATCTGCAGACCTCAATGTACAGGGATAATGTATAAGCATTAACCCCTTAAACACAATATATATATATATATATATATATATATATATCATAATCATTATCATTTTTTAATAAAATAAATTAGAAGTAATTGTCATCGTGATTCTCTGTATAGTTAAAAACTTGAAGTCCTTTATTATTTTGATAAAAGAGAAAATATAACATATAGATGGCGAGACGGAGAACATTTCGGGAGTAACAGAATTTAGAGTAACTTTGAAAAATCCAGCGATTTGTATCACGTTTTTATGTCCATACATATTGTGCTTCGTGAAAATCGGGATAACTCAATATAGTAGTTTTACCAAAGCAAAGGGTGTTTTTCTTAAACGTATATTCATTTAGATCATGTGTAAATTTTACATATTATATATTATATTTATTGTAGAAAAAGAGGGACAGAGAAACAGGTAGGGGGGGGGGCGGGGAAAATTTGACATTTTGTTCCGTTGGGGGGGGGGGGGGGTAAGGTCACCTTTTTTAGGTCAGCCATTCGCATAGTTTTTTTTTTTTTTCAAAAGGGGGGGAGGGGGTATTCACAAAAAAAATACACAAAACATACACATTAAAAAAACTCAAGGGGGGGGGGGGGTTAACCCCAACCCCCCCCCCCTGCGTACGCGCCTGGATATAATATCATAATCATGTATAAACTTTCAGTGAATAATCCTTCGTTCTTTTGAAAAGCAACTACAGGCTCGTTCTGAAGTTCCTCGAGCATTAGATAATTGGAGGTCCAAAGTTCGTCAGCGAACACAATGCTCTGTGTAACAATGAAGCTCTTTTAATTTTTTCCTGACTATTATGATTTGTTTGTTGACCTTAACTAGTTTGTATCCAACTCCGTGTCTGGCTACACAGTGGGACAGGCAATAATAATAATAATGGCGGTACAACATGGCTTCTTGACATAGATAGTTACGTCCAACCGAAGTTGCTTCAGATTTTTCAGGCATTCATGAAGCTCCATGATTTAACCTGTGGCCCATCTAGCGTACGCGTAGATGCGAGTAACCAGGGGTGGATCTAGGGGGGGGGGGGGGTTAAGGGGTCAACCCCCTAGCAAAAAGCTAGATACGCCCCTGGTAACAACTATCTCTTTCAATACGCTTTGGCCTTTGGGTACATGCATACCCAAGTCACATTGAAGCAACCAACCCCATATCGACAACAGACTGATCAAACAATCTTTACCCGTAATTTTTAAAAAGTCAGTCGATGGCGATGTGACTGAGTAATCACAAAACAGTTTTCGCCATATTTTAACCATGCAACTATAACCAGTTTGGCCAACTTCTGAAAATTGATGGCTCTGCTTGTTCAACCGTCTATAACAGGAGCAGTTTTATTTCGATAAAAATTTGACCCAGAAAGTAGAAGCACGTACAAGAGATATTAATGTGAAAGTGGCCTTTATACGCATATACATTTATAGATGTCCTGTCAATGTAAGGTTATTACATATATATATATAGAGAGAGAGAGATAACAAAACAATTGGGCCTTCTATGAGAAATAAAACGTAAAAAACGTTAAGAGGACACCAAATTGCCCTCCTTATGACAATGTCTATTTAGTGACTCATTATTTTACTCCAAATGTCCCTCTAATGACGCCTTTAGTAATATATATAGCATTTCTTAACTAATGGCCTATGCTTGACAAATTTCTCATCGTTTGTATACAAAGTTTCAGTGGTGCACTATTTGCCAAGTTTCACGATCTTAAAGGCCTTTTGTAATATCATGTCATTCTATAGAAGTTCAGATCAATCACATTTAGACCCTGGGAAATGTATGTAAATATATATATATATATATATCAGATTATTGTAACATATTTGTACATGTCAGCTGCCAAAATAATGTTCGCTATCATAAACCACCATGGGATTACTATACGACTGTGACGTGTAAATTCTCAAAGGGAAAGTTGAGTTTTGTTTCAGAGGGCGCTACACAATTTTTTTTTGTGTGAGATAATAAAAAAAAAACTGAGTGTTAAATTTGAAACAACATACAATTTAAATGACATAATCATCTTTGTCTGATCGAAATCGGTTCAGAGACGACTGAAATATCCATAAATATGACGATTTCTAATTTCTGTGCATGGTACGTGCCCCACAAATATTCGATAATTTGAACCAGCCATTGAAAAAACTCGAAAGCGCCTTATACGTTTTATTCCAGCCAATTCCGATGTTGGCTTTTTGTTGTCTATTTCGTGTCGGTTACAATACACACAACCAGCCGGCCCGTGTATTGTTGTTATTGATTAATTCACTAACGGTCACCGATTTTTTTTTTTTTTTTTTTTAAGTGGAGCTAAATTGGTAATTGCTAATTTCACACATTTTGGGAACCGAAATTACCTATATGGCAATTTTAGGTCCTAAAAGAGCACTAGAAATGTCAAAATTAAGAATAAGAGCAATTACCATGCACTTTGAAGGCATTTGCGGTCTGAAACAAGAAATCAACTATACCTTTAATGGGAAACTCAATAAAAAATGTTCTTGGTGTTACTTTGTTTCACTTGCTACCTTATATATTTACATATATACATTTACATTATCATATTTCATTTTCAATATCATATACTTATTTTTGCATCCACGGGGGTACACAAATCTGCCTCGCATGTTCATATGGGCATATCCACATACCTCCTAGAAGGCGTTTCACAAAGCTTTTTTTGAATGAAAAATGACAAAAATCAGTGACAACTCTGCTGATAACCAATCAGAAGCAATGATTTCAATAGCTTATCACAAAAACTGTCACTGATATGACAAGTTTTGTGAAACGCCCCCATGCAGGTATACATGTACTTGAGAACATGCTTAAAACATATATTCAAATCTGTATTCCCAACTATGGCAATAATATTTCATAACTCTCCACTTGAGTCATAAATGATTCATCATCGCCTGTCAACTATTGTACTTTTATACAACACCTACGTGGATCCTTGTCATTTGATTGGAGGATTGTTGGTCACATGATATTCAATAGATGTTATATTGCACGGGCGTGCATTTTTGGTTATATGCAGAGTGCAGTTTCGGTTATATGCAGACTGCGTACCTCTCTGCCGTGCGCGTATACGCGTATCCCTGTGTGTATTTGACGCGAAGGCAATCTGAATGTATGTAATCGAGAAGGCTTGACTGCAACTTTAACAAATATAAGGAGTAAATCATAATTTGTTGATTAACGTTCTATTAGATCTTCTTTGATGTTGTTTAAAACAAATAATGAATGTTTTTCATTCGTTCAATAGTGCAAATATTTTTATTTGTTGAAAGATTAACGTTAATTCTATTTAACTCGGCTGACGCCTCGTTAAATAGAATGTTAATCTTTCAACTCATGAAAATAGTAGCACTATTGAACTCATAAACATTCATTATTTGTATACTATTGCACTTCGATGTGCCGTGATCTAGTGGATTGGTGACTGAGACTGCGTGTGGATCTCAAGGTTCGAGTCCCATCACGACACTAATGACCTTTGGTAAGACTTGATCAACATTTGCAACACTCGACCCAGGTGAGGTAAATTGCAGGAAATAAGTTCTTAAAATGCTAGAGCGCCATAATGGCAGCCAAGCTCAAGCCGGGGGTATAATTGTAAAGCGCCAAGAGTGTCAGGTTTTACAGACATGAGCGCAGTACAAGAACCAACTATGGCTATTAATATTTAATTATTATTATTTAATAATATAATTTTCGTGACTTTAGGTCATAAAATCATAATATCACTGACTTTATATCTTCAGAAGTACTTTCAGAAATTCTTTATTGGCATGATTATGTTCGACGCTCTTGACATTGAACGCATGAATAACAGTGACATAAAAAAGGGTCTGTACTGAAAGATTCCATGGAAGCAAACACAGCCAATTACAATCTAACTTCTAAGAAATAGAGTTTATTTGAAGAAGCGAACGCCAGTATGTGTGGAGTGACAGAAACAAGGCGACATAATTGATTGCCCACTGCCAAATCAAGTGGATTGAATTGAAATCTCTCCTTCAGGTTCAGACCATCAAGGTCATAAAGCCTGATCACCACTTGTCTGGTATTTTGATCAACACTCGCTACATACACTCTGTCCTGCTCGTCCACGGCGGGATACAGGTCGACACCAGGTGGAGATTGTAGATACCTCCCGGCACTCCCATCCCTGTCATAGACCCTCACTACCCTTGGATTGTCAAATCCTTTGCTGTAACAAGAACTTATGACGATCAAACCCAACTTGGTCGCAGATGCATGGTTAATGAACTTGTCTTTTGTTCGCACATCATGTTTGAGTGTGTTTCCCGAGGGGTCGTAGATGGACACATGAAATGAATATTGGGTCATGAGAATTTCATCTGATTGACTCCTACTCAACCGCAAAAAATGTCCACTGCTTGTAACTTCGGTGGTAGATTTCCGATCGCCATTGGGATAATACCTGTGTACCTTTGTATTACCTGTAGATATGCATAGAGTCATGTCACTCTGAAACGCAAGATCAATACATTTCATACCGTTTGGAATGTTGGAATAAGTCCACGTTACATCTTCATCCGAATTAAAGATATCAATGGCAAGTGCTTTATTATAAGTGATTGCCACTGAGTTATTGGTGTATTTTGTCATCCCTTTAACAAGATCACGTAGATCTACACACTTAATGACACAGAGTTTCGGTTGACTTTTGGACTGTGGTTCGGGAACGGATAGCCCTGTAGTGATATCCTCTTCTGCAAACTGGGCTTCCTCCCCTATGGTTGCTGCAGAAGTGTCATCGGAAGCACCCTTCGGCATGCCATCCAGTGCAGCCTCAGCATGTGTTTCTGAGATATCCCCAAGGTCAAGACTGGTGTCATCTGCAGGCTTGAATATCTGCTTCTGTGCCTTCTCCCGTATGGTTGCTGCAGAGGTTTGATCAATAACCTCCTTTAGCAAGCCATCGATCTCTTCGCAAAGGAATGTATGAGCAACCAGACTGTCCGCCTCAAGACACCCAAGTCTAGCATTACCCACAAGAGCTACCGACCTACAAATGCTCTTGATCATCTGTTCGTCATTCGATTTGACAACGTTCAGGGCTTCATCAAAACTACGCTCCAGAGCATCGATTTTCTCAACGAGTACACCTCGGTTATCTTCTAGTTGCTTGACCTTGGTATGACAGGCTTGGCTGACATCTTCACGTAGTAGCTGAAGCACAGTGTGTGCTTCATGACGGTGTGTCTCCACAGTCTGAATGTTCTTCTCCAGTTCTGATTGCTTTGCTGTACAACGATGGAGAAGATCACTCACCTGAATAACGAAAGTAGTAGGAAAGCAAAACGAATGATTCTCACTTGAAGGGGAATTTCTGATCACATTTTTTAATCACCACTGTTATAGCTCGTTCAGACCATGATATATTGAATTGGGTTTTACTGGACCAATAATCAGAGTACTTTTGACTAACCTGAATTTATTTTGCCTAACACGTAATTTTACTAATGACCGGTCATTAGTACATACTTATGGCCGGTGATTATTTAACAAATAATACACATCATTTTGTTCGGGCATTAGCAAAAATTACCCACACTCGGTACCTTCGAAACAGTCCACACACCCTCGGCTATCGCATCGGGCGTGTTAGACTGTTCCAAAGGTACCTTGTATGGGTAATTCTTACTAAATGCCCTCATTGACGTGTATTATTTGTATAATATCGCACGAGCCGACTGCCGATTAGCATATTTCACAAGAAGGCACCACGAGTGAACTATTCTCTAAGGGAGTGATATTGGTGTCTCACGAAAGAAAAGTCGTTCCATAAAACCTGTTATTGTGCTTGTCAGATAATTTTGTAGCATTTATCAGGGTTTTGTCACAGATTTTTCGGACTTGTGAACCCCTCACCCGCTAGAGAATCCTGAATCCTACACAGTTGATAACAACGTGATAATTCATAATTATAATGAGCCTTTCAATGTATAATAAATATCGATGCTCAGATAGGATATTATTCTAATCCTTTGCATGAAATGATTTAAAGGATATGATTTATTTTGATAAAGTTTATATCTCCCCAGACCCTTACAGATCTATCTCTATGATTAATACACTGCAGTCTATCAAGAATAAATCGTATTGTCATGATAAGAGGTAAGAAAAAATGATTATAATTTTATTTGGCAACGATGTGCATTTGGGTAATATGTAAATAATAATAATATATATTCGAACAAGATATTTAAGACGCTTCATGAAAGATCTGCCATTGGACTACGTACCTTAACCTGTATTTCCTTTTCGAAGTCCTCATGTGATTGAATCTTGTGATCTCGATGATTGATGATGACGCACTTGAAACAGACGCGTATCTTACAATCCTGACAGAAAATATGTTTGTTCTCTTGTCTGTGGACGGAACATTTCTCGGAGCGACTACCAGGTTTACAATTTTCCTCAACGATATCATGGATAGATACGATCTCATGACCTTCGAAGAACAGCTTCTGTTGTTCGTGGCCAACGCAGCATTGGTCACACATATATGCATCGCACGTACTGCAGAAAGCGATGGCCTCTACCTGGAGGTTGCAGACAGTGCACCTTTGCCGCATCTCTTGGATGGCACTGCCCCCTCCAGACCTGGCACGGTGGTCGTCCACTAGTCCGTTGACCGTCACATTGGGGAGGAGATCGTCGACCCGGTTTGAGGACAACTTCGTCACTGTCCTGCAGAGAGGGCAGACCATGTGATCAAGATCCTGGTGGGATAGGTCATATTTCCTGAGACAGGGTCGACAGAAGGTATGTCCGCAAGAGGTCAAGAGGGTTGCATCTTCGAAGATAACAAGACACAGTGGACATGTCAAGCCTTGTGAAGAGTTCGGAACGTCTTCTTCTTCCTGCTTCTTGGCCATGGATCTGGATTTGCGAATCGGTGATAAATTAGAGAAAGCAATTAAGCCTGCACTAAATCCTGTATAAATGTTTTCATGAAGAGTTTGTTGTTTACCTGAAGACTGTATATCTGCGATTTTGATAGTGATATAAAGATGATATCTGGAGGCCTAACTGGTTATGTTCTGATTTTTGCGGAATACGTGTACGTCACAATATATACATGAGAAATGTGAACGTACACAACGTACGTCAATGCTGCCTACTCTGCGCTGCGCCCTGAATTGATGCTTTATTTGTAGTAGTACTGGTGGGTTTTCCCAGAGAGCGCCATTTTAACCTTTGACTTCGATCTCATCACGTCAATAAACTGCGTGCTATTGTATTCATCCCATTCGTTTTCAATAAACCAAATTGTCCTTTCTACATACATTATATGTGTATTACATCCTTCAACAGTGGGGTACGTATCTATATACATTGATAACTAACTGGGACACAATAAGCAACGCGTAAGGTATCCTAGCTTGCTTTTGCTTGCCTTTGGAAAGGCAGGGTGCCTGGTGTATGCATGGGGGGTATCTGCAGGCTTCAATATATAGGGATAATGTACAAGCATTTCAATTCAATTAAATTTCAATTTATTATTTCATAAAAAAATCACATACAATATATATACATTGAGAATTGTGCTGGATCATTTACACCCGATAAAGCCGATGGCTCGGGAGAAGTGGGTGGACCCATAACATAAATGACAAATGTGGAAAATACAAAACATTAAAATTCACAATAAAACAAAATGCAAGACGTGTACAGGACATTACAAACTAAAACACAATAATAATACAGAACGATATAATTTATATGGTAATTGTATGTATCATAGGAAGTCATATATATGTGGTAAGAAGATGCAACTTAAATTTTGCCTTAAAACACATAATATATATATCATTATCATAATTTTGTTTACAAACTATAATTTTCATCATCGTGATTCTCTGGTATAGTTAAAAGCTCGAAGTCCATTATTATTTTTGATAAAAGAGAAAATATAACAGAAACAGAATTTAGAGTAACTTTGAACAAACCAGCGATTTGTATCACGTTTTTTGTCCATACTGTACATATGTTTCGTGAAAATCGGAATAACTCAATATAGTAGTGTCACCAAAGAAGGGTGTTTTTTCCCAAACGTATGTTCATTTAAATCATGGTTACATTTCGCATTTATTATGTGTATTTCTTTTGATATCTTATATGACGGATCCTTGTGGTACCCCACAAAAGTAAGGAAATTACCTATATAACAGCTTTTGCCTACTCTCTAGTCCCCTAACATATGTTTACTATAATATTCTAACTTATACAAGTATATAAAATCACTCGCTTGAATCCAGCTAAAGCATGCTGATTGTTTTTGTACAAGACTCATCTGCCCCCGACTAATGAAAAATGTAATGAGGGTTGAAAATTTGTCAATCTGTCTGCCAATAGACGTCTTTGTGAAATCCTTCGAAACTAATTATTTCATTCATGTTACGAATAATTGTATTTCAAAAGTCAGAATGCGAACTGCATACATTAGAAGTAGCCATGTAGGAGAGTGAGAGAGAGAGGGATATATACATATATTTAGAGAGAGAAAAGGGAGGGAGGAAGAGAGAGGGAGGAGGAGAGAGAGAGAGAGAGAGAGAAAGTGAGAGAAGTGGGAGGAAGAGAGGGAGAGAGAAAAAGGGGAAGGAAGTGAGGGAGGGAGAGAGAGGGGTTGTGAGAGAAGGGGGAGAGAAAGGGAGAAAAACGAGGGAGAGAGCGAGAGGGGGAGAGAAAAAGGAAGGCAGAGAGAGAGAGAGGAAGGGAAAGAGTGAGGGAGAGAAGGAGGGAAAAAGAAAGTAGGGGATGGAGGGGAGAGAGGGAGATTGTGTGTGTGTGTGTGTGAGTGTGTGTGTGTGTGTGAGAGAGTGGAGAGGGGTATAGATAAAGGGAAATAGGGGCAGGAAAGAGGATACAGGAGCTCTAGGATTTAGCAGAGCCCAAATGAAGCATTTTGTGCAATGGGCTGTTTATCTATATACATGTATAAAACAATTGGGTTGTATTTACCCATGGTAGCCACCTACACGCAATACACTTATATCAAACAGTTAAAACACATAATATGGGCAAAAATGTCGTTTTTGTGAAAATCAAGTAATGCAGCTCGGGTTGCTATAACTGATCACTGAATTCAGACAAGCATTTAGAGTCGAGAATGGTACAACAAATCGTCTTCTTTCTCTAACAATTTCATAAAACTACACTGTAAAAAAATAATAGTCGAAATAACTCAATAAAATTGAGGAAAAGAATTGCCTTATTTTTATTAAGTAAATATTACCTACGGCATCTTAAGTAGAATTTACTTATTTTGCTGAATAAATTTTTACTCAGTTAAATCGAGTTACATTAACGTAAATAATTTAAGTATTGTAATCATTTTAGATAATTAAAAAAAAAGCTATGATAGGATTACATATTGCACGATTTGGTACCCATCTAATCTAACGAGTAACATCCACTAATCATTCACTACTTCTATTTAAGATTAATCACTAATCACTAACACATACGCTTCAATTCGACACATATTGAAAGGCTCCAAATTTTATATATACTTGATCGTAGCATCTTAAAAGGAAAATTGGTTGACAATTTCCTGAAATATCAAGTTTTGATTTGTTTTGAACTGGGTAAGAATTAAAAATTGTCTTGTCTTTGCTTAGCCATGTTAAATGAATTAGTAAATGTTTTAAAGTCCTTAAATTTTCATTCAACCACAACAAATAATTGTTTTATTTAAAAAAGAGTTTAATTTGGTCTTAATGAATATTCATAAATTATGTAAATATTTCTATTACGCACTGCATCGGTCCTTACTTTAAAAAGATAAGAATAATCAACATAAATTGTTTGAGTAATACGTATAATTTCTGATTTTGAGTTAAAATTACTAAATTAATACAAGCTGAAATTACTTAAAGTTCTTATGTATTTGATTTTACTTAAATATTCCACGTATGTTCTACTAAATTGAAAGTTTGAGTTAGCAAGACTTAAATTTAGTGCGTAAGTGGCAAAAGTAATGTTTTCAAGTAAATTCTACATGGAAAAAATACATAAAAATTACCAATGAACAATTTTTTTTTTACAGTGTATGAAAGGTCAAAGCTTTCTCGCGGGAGGGAGGGAGGGGGGAACTGAATTCAGTCATGTAATAAGAGTCGAGAATGGTACAACAAATCGTCTTCTTTCTCTAATAATTAATAAAAGGTCAAAGCTTCCGCGCTTCGCGCGGGCGGGGGGGGGGGGGGGGGTTGGGGGGGTAACTGAATTCAGACAAGGATTATGAGTCGAGAATGGTATAACGAATCTTCTTCTTTCTCTAATAATTTAATAAAACTGAATTCAAACATGGATTAAGAGTCGAGAACGGTACAACGAATTGTCTTCTTTCTCTGATAATTTCATTAAAGTATGAAAGGTCAAAGCTTCCGCGCTTTGCGCGGGAGTTGGGGGGGGGGAATGAATTCAGACAAGGATTAAGAGTCGAGAATGGTACAACGAATCCCCTTTTTATCTAATAATTTAATGAAACTTAATTCAAACATGGATTAAGAGTCGAGAACGGTTCAACAAATTGTCTTCTTTCTCTAATGATTTAATGATACGTTAACCTCCTGCTTTGCGCAGGAAGGGGGGGGGGGAAACTGAATTCAGACAAGGATTGAGAGTCGAGCATGGAACAACGAATCATCTTCTTCTCTAATATTTCCATCAAAGTATGAAAGGTCAAAGCTTCCGCGCTTTGCGCGGGAGTTGGGGGGGGGGGGGAACTGAATTCAGACAAGGATTATGAGTCGAGAATGGTACAACGAATCCCCTTTTTTATCTAATAATTTAATGAAACTTAATTCAAACATGGATTAAGAGTCGAGAACGGTTCAACGAATTGTCTTCTTTCTCTAATGATACGTTAACCTCCTGCTTTGTGCAGGAAGGGGGGGGGAACTGAATTCAGACAAGGATTGAGAGTCGAGCATGGAACAACGAATCATCTTCTTTCTCTAATAATTTCATCAAAGTATGAAAGGTCAAAGCTTCCGCGTTTCGCGCGGGAGTTGGGCGGGGGGGAACTGAATTTAGACAAGGATTAAGAGTCGAGAATGGTACAACGAATCCCCTTCTTTATCTAATAATTTCATGAAGTATCAAAGCTTCCGCGCTTTGCGCGGGAGGGGGAAAACTGAATTCTAACAAAGATTAAGAGTCGAAAATGGTACAACGAACCCTCTTCATTATCTAATAATTTCATGAAACATCAAAGTTTCTGCGCCTCGCGCGTAATGGGGGGGGGGGGGGGGCGGGGGGAACAGCGAGCTGCCCGAATATGAATTTTTAATATTTCTTCTCGTTTATTTTGGTGATAAATAACACTTTCACAAAATAATTATTATGCTCAAAATATTGCTCGCTTGCTTCGCTCACTAGCCGAATTGTGAAACCAGAAAATTTCTTTTTCGGGGAAGAGGCTTCAGCCCCCCCCCCCCCCCCCCCCCGATGAAAATGTCAAAAGTTGTTTAACTTAAAAGCGAGGAATGTTGATATCGGACAAGAGATGTGACGTGAGACTGCCCCCTTTCCAAAATTGTGTCTGCGTGTAGGTACCGGTATGGTGCTTCTAATATGACCTTATCAGTATTGATATGTTGAGTTGAAAAAAACGGTCTGCGCAATTTTCGAATTTCCGGTCCCCCCCCCCCGCCCCCCCTGTTGGAAAATCCTGGATCCGATTCGATATGTATACGTATATATATATATATATATATATATATATATACGTATATATATCTTAGCACCCCCGGTGAAAAAAATCCTTCCCAGGGCCCTGAATAAACACCGCATATCTAAACAAGATTTAAAGTATAATCTTAAAAGATCAAGAGTGTTGATCACCCACCATATGACATGCAAAATCATGCTTTGATGAATATAAATGCATTCCATAAAGGTAGGGAAAATAAGTGAAAATGGGAAAAAGCATGTTTATTGTGTGAAATACTACCCAGACCATTATTGGGAAGAAATTTACCCAGCTGTTTTTAAAGTATGGTAACGTTGGTAATGGTTGAGCAAAAAGTACCGAATCCTCATATATGATTTTAATCAGAAAAACAACAACCAAGAATAAGCTGAATGCACGAAGGACTTTTGGAATTTGTGCGTTGTATATGAAAAAAAAAATTCGTACAAAGAAGGGCACTTATTTACAAATTAAACACATATCAATTTAGGGGCTTAAAAAGTAAGAAAATATAATGTGTTCGTGAAACGTAACAATCTTCAATACAGCTCACATTGCTTTATTTGAGGGTCATTCCTAATTTACTTAAATTATTACTTGAAATATATATACATATGGGAAATGTATGTTAATATATATATACATATAAATACAATTATATATATATATATATATGAGATAGATAGATAGATATTTATACAGATATGCATATAATTTCAATCAAACACTCGGTTTATTGTAAGATATTTGTACATGTATACAAATCCTTCAGCTGCCTATACAAAGGTCATATTTATATCTGTTTGCTTACACTTTCATACACCATCATAGCATGACTGTCAGACGGTAACGTTAAACTTCTTACCGGGAACACTCAATACAAACAAAAATATTTGTTCTTGGTGTGAATTTGTTTCATTTTCTACCTCATATATTTACACACAAACATTTACATTTTCATATTATATTTTCAGTATCACATTGTCTTGTTTGCAATGGAAGTGCTAGATCCACGGGGGTATAAAGGGGCAGGTGCCCATCAAAAATATGGCATGCGTGTTCCTCCGGGCATATCCGTATGCCTCCTGGCACACATGTACTTCAGAACATTTAAAAAAAAATATATTCAAATCTTGATTCTCAATCATTATATGGCAAAAATATTTCACAATTCTCCACGTGTGAGTGTCGTAAATGTTTAATTATCGACTGCCAATTATTGTACTTATATTGCACTTCGAGGTGTCGTGGTCTAGTGGATAAGTTGCCAGTCTGTGCACTTCGAGGTTCGAGTCCCGCCACGAGACTAATGACATTTGTTAAGACTTTTATCAACATTTGCCTCACTCGACCCAGGTGTGGTAGATGAGTACCTGGTAGGAAATAATTCCTTGAAATGCTAGAGCGCCGTAATGGCAGCCATGCTCAAGCCGGTGTAATAATTGTGGAGCGCCAAGTTTGACAGACATGAGTGCATTACTAGAACAGACCTTTTGCTATCAATATTTCATTATTATTATTTATCATATTGATATAATGTTCGTGACTTTAGGTCATCCAACCACAATATTACTAACTGTATATCTCCAGAATTACGTGAAGAAAGTCGTTATTGGCATTATTATGTTCGACGCTCTTGACATTGAACGCGTGTGCTGAAAGATGCCAAGGAAACAAACAGAGTCAATTACAATATAACCTTAAGGAAATAGAGCTTATTGATAGAAACAAAGGCAAGCATGTGTGGAGTGAGAGAAACCATTCGACAACATGTACGATCTACTGTCAAGCGCAGTGTATTAAACTGGCCTCTCTCCTTAAGCCTCAGACCAACAATGTCATAGAGCCTTATCACTACGTTTCCGGTATTGTGATCAACACTCGCTACATACACCCTGTCCTGCTCGTCCACGGCGTGATACAGGTGGACACCGTGTGGAGATTGTAGATACCTCCCGGAATTCCCATTCCTGTCATAGACCGCCACCATCCTTGGGTATTTAGTATTCCTGAAAGAACAATTTGTGACGATCATACCCGACTTGGTTGCACATACCTGGTGAGCGATTTTGTCTGTTGTTGGTACAACGTGTTTGAGTGTTTTTCCCGAGGGGTCGTAGATGGAGACATTATTTGAATGTTGGGTCATGAGAATTTCATCTGATTGACTCCTACTCAACCGCAAATAATGTCCATTGCTTGTCACTTTAGTAGTAGATTCCCGAACGCCATGGGGACAATACATGTGTACATTTGTATAACCTGTAGATACGCATAGAGTCATGTCACTTTGAAAGACAAGATCAAAACATTTCATATCGTGTGGAATGTTGGAATATTGCCTAGGTACATCTTCATCTGAGTTAAAGATATTAATGTAATGTGCATCATAATATGTGATTGCCACTGAGTTATTAGTGTATTTTGTCATCGCTTCAAAATCTTCGCGTAGATCTACACACTTAATGACACAGACTTTCAGTTGACTTTTGGACTGTGGTTCGGGAACGGATAACTCTGTCGTGAAGTCGTCATCTGAGAACTGGGACCTCTTCTCATGGGCTTCCTCTCCTATGGTTGCTGCAGAAGTGTCATCGGAAGCGCCCTTCAGTATGCCATCCAGTGCAGCCTCACCATCTGTTTCTGAGATGTTCCCAAGGTCAAAACTGGTGTCATCTGCAGGCTTGAATCTCTGCTTCTGTGCCTTCTCCCTTATGGTTGCTGCTGATGTTTGATCAATAACCTCTTTCAGCAAGCCATCGATCTCTTCGCAAAGGAATGTGTGAGCAACCAGACTGTCCGCTTCAAGACATCCTAGTCTGTTATTAGCCACCAGATCTACCGAACTACAAATGGTCTTGATCATATATTCGTCATTCGATTTGACACCGTTGAGGGCTTCATCAAAACTACGCTCCAGAGCATCAATCTTCTCAACGGGTGCACATCGGTTGTCTTCTAGTTGTTTGATCTTGGTACGACAGGCTTTGCCAACATCTTCACGTAGTAGCTGAAGTGCAGTATGTGCCTCATTACGATGTGTCTCCACAGTCTGCATGTTCTTCTCTAGTTCCGATTTCTTTGTTTCACATCGATGGAGAAGATCACTCACCTGAAGAACGAAAGTATGGGGAAGAAAAACAAATGATTCTCACTTGAAGGTGAATTTCTGATCACATATTTAATCATCATTGTAAAGGCTCGTTCAAATATGACGTTATTAATTTATTGCTTTATTAGATTATTTCATCTATTTATTTTATCTGAACAGGGTTGATCCGTCAGTAACGAAACTAGCACTTGGTATTATTGGTGAATTACAAAATAGAGGGAGACAGAGACGAGGGTCCTAACCGAAAAAACCTACTTATATTTGTGTATGTGTGTTAATAAATCCACAGGTGAACGAGCGTGTAAAGTTCCAACAGTGCACGTCATCTTCGATGAGGCATTACGTGACAACCTATTATGTATTTGTGCTTGTCAGAGAATAATGTAGTAATTATAAGGGTTCATGCGACCCTCCCCCCCCCCCCCAACCCACCGCTAGAGAATCCTGGACTCTAGGCAGTTGATAATAACGTTGTAATTGATAATTATAATTAGCCTTTTAATGGATAATAAATATCGATGTCCCGATAGAATAGGCCTATAGTAGGGTGATCACACTGCCTGTGCAAACAGTCTGCCCCACGAACACACACACACAACAGCAGTCAGTTGGTAGAAATAGCAATTTGTGTAAATGTATTTAAAAAAAACTAAACAATATTTTTAAAATTTTATTTCACATATATTTCAAGCATACCTTTAACTACAATTCTGTGTAGTTTCATTGTTATAGGCATGTGGGAAGATGTTAATTATCGAATTAGAATATTGTCTTTTCAGCCATTGTGTGACATGGCCCGCTGATCGCCCATTGACACGCGCTGCTATTCTGCGTGGTGAAAAAAATGCACCTCAATGTATTAAACTCCCCTACAAAAATGCAATATCCTCATGTGTTTCACTCATTAAATCAATTTGTTATTTACACTTAGGGTAGCCACAACTGTACTGGAATTACCAAACTTTGTTTTTCTCTGAAATTCAGTGTCTGTGGAATGTTGTGGTCTGTTGAATGGTTTCTCGGAAAATCGTCATAAATCCTCAAATCTGACATTTTTTTAAAAAGAAAAATATACTGTGATGTAGCTAAAAGTCTACAAATTCTTATCATATGATCGGTTTTTCTGAATGATTTGTGAAACAAATGAGGAAATAGCTGTGACGGTGATCCAAGTAATTTCCATCGCCATATTGTATTGGCATTGCAAAAAAAAAGGTAAATATTTGGTGTCAATATGATCTATGAATATATGATTTTAAAAATGCCTCAAAAATGAACAGTTTGACTTTCCTAATTTGCATAATGAGTGCGCGAATATATAATTAGCTGAAATGACCTAATTTGCATATTTGATGAATATTCATGATTTTATTGTATTTCAAATGAAATATATCTCCACACCTGTCTAATATACATAGGTTTCACTGATGTATCATGTTCGGTTTTGATTTGATTACATATGCGCATATTAATTACGCGGACTTAGTTATTTTCACAACTTTTTTATATCTGCAGATTCGCAAAAATGGCAAAAAATGACTTATTTTGTTGGCTTCTGTTTTCAAAACGGTAATAGATATATGAATTTTCTTTTTTGTATTATTTACCACAAAGATGATTTGTTAGTGTCTGATAATTTAATTTATTATTTGTGTCCTAGAAAGTGATGAATTAAGTTGTCAACTTTGTCGAATTAGGCAATTTTTGACAATTTGACCATTTCTGGCAGGTTTTTCGGTAATTTTGCGATATAAAAAAAATGGTATAAAATCACAACGCATTGACCGATTTCAATTCTGCTTTTTTGTTTGTTGAAGCTTTCATAAAGCTTGACCATTTGCAACCATCAAATAACATGTGTTTGTTGTAATTATTTTTGGTGTGCTATACCTACCTATAGATTGCTGTCTTAACCCTATTTACGGTCAACAGATTTTCACAAATATGACAGAAAGATTAAAGGTACTGTGGTATGTGTACTAGAACTTCTATAAGGTACAGGTTTCGAATCCCTGCAACGGCACTCATATTCTTAGTTTAGCAAGACATTAATCAACATTTGTTGCACCCATTCCAGGTGTGGTAACTAGTAGGATTTATTCCGTGAAGGCACTTGGCTTTACGTTTGCTGAAGCTATAGCCCCGCCCCCCCCCCCCTCCAACTCCGTGAACGGAGGGATACCATGCGTGTTACCAAAATGTCCGGTTAAGGGGTACTTTTCACGCACCAAAGTCCGGCTCGTACACAAAAAAAAAATTACACCGGACTTAGGGGGCGTTTTCAAAAGGAGGGAACATGCATATGCGTACCCTAAATAACACTGAGTGGAGGGGCCGGGGCTATAGCCAATGAGGGTAAAAATATCAAAATCCTTTGGAAGCGCAAAAATACGTCATATCCTATTTGTGAAATGCGCGCTTTACTAGTACGGATTATTATCATTATTATTAAGGATGGATACATTATGGAGCATGGTTTTAGACAACATAGACCGTTGCCCATGTAGGTGGAATATTTTGTTCTGATTCTTTTCTTAAATAAATCGTATTGTCACGATAAGAGGTAAGACACAATTATTATAACTTCATTTGGCAACGGTGTACATTTGGGTAATATGTAAATTCGAACAAGATATTTAAGACGGTTCATGAATGACCTGCCACTGGACTACGTACCTTAACCTGCATTTCTTTTTCGAAGTCCTGATGTGATTGTATCTTGTGATCTCGATGATCGATGATGACGCACTTGAAACAAACGCGTATCTTACAATCCTGACAAAAAATATGTTTGTTCTCTTGTCTGTGGACGGAACATTTCTCTGAGCGACTACCAGGTTTACAATTTCCCTCAACGATATCATGGATAGATACGATCTCATGACCTTCGAAGAATAGCTTCTGTTGTTCGTGGCCAACGCAGCATTGGTCACACATGTATGCATCGCACGTACTGCAGAAAGCGATGGCCTCTACCTGGAGGTTGCAGACAGTGCACCTTTGCCGCATCTCCAGGATGACACTGCCCCCTCCAGACCTGGCACGGTGGTCGTCCACTAGTCCGTTGACCGTCACATTGGGGAGGAGATCGTCGACCCGGTTTGAAGACAACTTCGTCACAGTCCTGCAGAGAGGGCACACCATGTGATCAAGATCCTGGTGGGATAGGTCATATTTCCTGAGACAGGGTCGACAGAAGGTATGTCCGCAAGAGGTCAAGAGGGTTGCATCTTCGAAGATAACAAGACACAGTGGACATGTCAAGCCTTGTGAAGAATTCGGAACGTCCTCTTCTTCCTGCTTCTCGGCCATGGATCTGGATTTGCGAATCGGTGATAAATTAGAGAAAGCAATTAAGCCTGCACTAAATCCTAATTAAATGTTTTATGAAGAGTTTGTTGTATACCTGAAGAATATATGAATATCTGCGATCTTGATAGTGATATAAACATGATATATGCAGGCCCAACTCGATATACGTTCTGATTATTAGGGAATACGTGTACGTCACAATATAAACTTGAGCTCTCTACCCAAATGTGAACGTACACAACGTCAATGCTGCCTGTATACTCTGCAAATATAGGCGCTGCGCCCTGAATTGATGCTATATTTGTAGTAGTACTGGTGGGTTTTCCCAGAGAGCGCCATTTTAACCTTTGACTCGTCACGTCTATTAGATTGCGTGCTATTGTATTCATCTTATTCGTTTTTAATAAACAAAAATTGTCCTTTCTACATACAATATATGTGCATTACATCCTCCAACAGTGGCGTACGTATATACATTGATAACTAACTGGGACACAATAAGCATTGCGTAAGGTATCCTAGCTTGCTTTTGCTTGCCTTTGGAAAGGCAATGGTGTCTGGTGTATACATTGGGGTATCTGCAGACCTCAATGTATAGGGATAATGTATAAGCATTTACCCCTAAAACACATAATATATATATATATATATATCATAATCATTATCATTTTTTAATAAAATAAAGTAAAGTAATTGTCATTATCGTGATTCTCCGATATAGTTAAAAGCTTGAGGTTCATTATTATTTTGTTAAAAAAGAAAATATAACATATAGATGGCGAGACGGAGGATATTTCGGGAGTAACAGAGTTTTTGTGTCCAAACATATTATGCTTCGTGAAAATCGGGATAACTCAATATAGTAGTTTCACCAAAGCAAAGGGTATTTTTTTCTTAAACGTATATTCATTTAAATCATGTGTAAATTTTACATTTATTATGTGTCTTTCTTTTGATATTTTACATGACGGATCCTTGTGGTACCCCATAAATGTAAGGGAAGTACCTATATAACAGCTTTTGGCTACTGTGGTGATAATCCCTTAACATTTGTTTACTATTATATTCTAATGTATACAACCATATCAAATCATTGAAAGAGAATCAACAAAGAGATAAAGAAGACGGGGAAGAGAAAAATAAAAGGAGATATATTGGTAAAGGGGATGGAGAAAGGAATAAGGAGAGAGATTTGGAATTGGAAAAAAGACAGGAGAATGAAAGGGGCGGGAGCTAGGGAAGAGAGAAAGAGAGAGAGAGAGATAAACAATTGTAGAAAAGAGGGATAGAGAAAGGGGGTAGGAGGAAGGAAGGAAGAAGGAAGTTGAAGACATAGGGTACAAAGAAATAGAGAAGACGGAGGAAGTATCAGCGCCTCTTTCCATAGGGAGGAAGTATACACTAATTTTATTTGATGTATCAAAATGTTCCTCATCATGGGACGTTATTGATTTTATGACACAGCATGAAACTTATATGGTAACGATTTTCTGTAGAGGATATTTTCTTTAGTATATTTACAAGGATAAGAAGAGAGAGGGTGGGGATCGAGGGAGAAACAAGAGAGAGATGACAGAGTGAGAAGGGGATATTTGATCTTAACAAATCTTTAATATACATGGATAAAGAGACGTAAACGTGTACTTCATTACAAATACATACAGATAAAGTAGAGGGAGAGGGAGAGAGCACGATAAAGAAATATCAGGCAGATGACAAAAGTGTTAAGGACAAGCAAGCTACGAGCCTGGGTTAACCAATTTATTTTAACTACATCGAGTTCACTTCACCTAGTTCAAGTTCAAGTTCAAGTTCAATGTTATTGAAGTTACAAGGCATAACATGCGTTATCCGGCTGTTTCTTCAATCTATATAACATCAGTTAACATACATTATATACCTCACTTAAGTAATCCAGCAATCTGATTGGTCGAAATTGCATTCATAAACTTTAACTGTTCCCGAAAATTCCCAGTAACCATGGTTAAAACAGACCAATTTTTCCAATAACCATGGTTATTGGGAAAATAGGTCAGTCTCCATGGTTACCCCATAGGTTTACATGTTAAAAAATGGTTTGAGCGATCGAGGATACCGTACGTGTGCGAAATATTGGTCGGTATTTTCATACATTACAAGACAATTCCAAACAAGACAAAAATGGCTCAAGAATCTCTCCCAAGATTTCAACTTCTCTATGCAGTCTACGTGCATTCCGCGACCATGCAAAAAAGGGCAATTTTTTTTTTCAATTCGAGATTCAAACCTTTACAATTTGTTGTGATCCTGAAGGTGATACTCAATAAGTGAGGTGTCATATGAAAGCGCAGGTTCTTCTCCATATTCCTCACAGGGCCGGCCCACCCCCAAAATTGTAAAAATATCTTGCTTAGACTAGAATCTAGATCTAGTCTACTCTCAAAGATACACTCATAGAAACAACCGTGCAGATAAGGTGGTGTCATTAGTTGACTCTTTTGTTTTCGGCATATAAAAGTATTAATGACTGCTTTAATATTCGAGAAATAGTTGTTTTTATACGCTCTCGGGAAGGTTACAATTGGGCTATTGCCCTCGGCACGCCTCGGTCAATAGCACAATTCTAACCTTCCCTTGAGCGTATAAAAACAACTATTTCTCTCAAAGCAGTCATTAATACTATACTATCAATTTTATACAAAATACAAAATCAGGAATAAATACAACACACAATATACATGAGTACAAAATGGTATAGATGAAGAAATTAATGGTAAAGATAAAGAAATTGATGGTATATATGCATTTTTGTCCTTGAAAAAAACGAATGTCCCTTCTCATTTCATTCATTGGCATAAATGTATCACCATTTACCATTTTCCAGTGCTGCCTTGCAGACTGAAAATCATTTTACTTATTGGGGACCCGGTTATTTTCTAGACAACACGAAATAATTCTGTAGATAGATATGATATAATATCACAATCAGCCCCGTGTATAAACCTTCATTAAATAATCTTTCGTTCTTCTGAAAAGCAACTACAGGCTCGTCTGAAGTTCCTCGAGCATTAGATAATTGGAGGTCAAAAGTTCGTCAGCGATTACAATGCCCAGTGTAACAATATAGTTCTTTTGATTTTCCTGACTATGATGATTTGTTTGTTGACCTTTACTAGTATGTATCCAACTCCGTGTCTGGCTACACAGTGAGACAGACGATAATAATAATAATGGCGGGTTTTAGTTCTGGTATAGTGGTATAGCGCCCATACTCTGTGAAAGCCCGGACGCTCCCGGCTCTCCAACGTTTATCAGCGCCAAAGTCATCTTCATTCAGTACGCGTAGATGCGCGTGTCACAACTATCTCTCTCAAAACGCTTTGGTTACATGCATACAGTGGCCGGATCCAGGGGGGGGGGACCCCTCCACTGGGACGTTCAGTTTACCTTTTTATTTAGATGGCCCTCTCCTCTGGCGCTCAAGAGGGGGTGGGGGGGGGGGTGCGATTTTTCAAATTTTCGAGGCCCCCCCCCCAAAAAAAAATATATATAGTGTTCACTACCCCCCCCCCCCCCCACCTCCCCCCCCCCCCCCCGACCTAGCGAATCATCGGCCGGCTGTGTCGCCGCTAAACATTCCTCACGAATTTGGCCCCCTCCCCTGTCGCCGGCTGGATCAGCCCCTGCATGCATACCCAAGTCATATGGAAGCAACAAACCAGATGAACTACAGAATGATCAAACAATCACATTACCGCTTAGTTTTGGCGGTGTGACTGAGGTGCACGTATCACAAAACAATTTTCGCTATATTTCAACAAGTTCTAAATATTGATGGCTCTGATTATCCTGGTCTTTATACAGTGCGTCCCAGAAAACGAAACTAAGAATTATCGATGTTTTATCATAACTTAATCACATAATTGATAACACATGACACATATTTGTAAAGCTTAGATCCGCCTCTTTCATGTGATGCAACTCATATGATGCATATTTCACGCACGAGTGATTTATAACATTTCGTAGAGAGGAAACTAAAAAGTAATTTTTAGGGCGGTATCTGAATTTCTAAGAAAAAAAAAATCACATTTCTAGAAAGTTCATTTTCTGCCCTTCATATAACTAATAGTCTAATTTTTAGACCATTGTATGATATCAAACGGTCGTACGTTTTATGCTGCGCAAAGATTCAATCAGTTTATTTTTGGGCCATTACAAGAAGTGGGTTAATGATATAGATAAATGCTCATGTACCCTTTTCACACTTTTGATGTATGTTAATTACCAAAGAAGAAAAGAGGCCAGTCAGTCACTCAATAGTGTCTGACAGTGAAGTGTAGCAAGTAAACGGGTTTCCTTGCATAATTTGAATATTAGGACACTGCTAACGTTTAAACTTCACGGATAGGACATACATGACATATTCATAATCCCTGCCTAGTTCTACAGAATTTGATGTTGGCTGCAAAAGGGACATAGTATCTTTAAGTCTGCAGATATCCCCATTCCTATAAGCCTATATAAGGCAAGGATATCTGAATAATCTGAATATTACGCGTTGCTTATCGTGTCTCTGTTGGTCAGATACGTACGCTATTTCAAATTCCAAGTTTATTTTGTTTCACATTTCACAAAAGAGAATTCACATTATTGACAAAATTAGAACACAATATGAAATATACTAAAAGTATCACATTATATATTCAATTCTTGGTAAAGACGTCCAAATTAATTGTATCGAATAGTAGGTTATACAGGGTGAAATGTGAGGAACCTATTGAAGAGCTCAGCTCATCTAATACACATTGTCAATAACATGCATAGAATTAAGAGCGAAAGTTGGTTTCCTGAATACTAATGAGATGCACATTGTAGCGGAAATTCAACGGGATACGATCGACGTCAAAGGTCAAAGTGTTGACCTCTGGGAAAACCCACCAGGGGGGTGTTTCATATAGCTGTTCGTAAAGTTACGCATGACTTTACGAACGACTTGTATATGAAAAGCCAAATGGGATGCTCAATAATTATTGATTATTATGTATTAAGTTGAACTGTGCAGATGTAGATAAACATTCTTATTATAACAACCATTTTTAATGCAAAGTATATTTTTTGCCATTTGAATTTAATTGTGGTTATTGGAAATATCAGAAAAAACTTAGGGCATCCTATCTGGCACTTCATATACAAGTCGTTCGTAAAGTCATGCGAAACTTTACGAACTCTTTATGAAACACCCCCCAATACTAGTACAAATTCAGGGCGCTGCGCTTATTTGCATAGTTGGTATCATAACCGGTGTATACTTTAGGCTTCATTGGGAAGAGAACTCGATCGTTATTGTGACGTACATGTATTCTCTATTAATGAGTGCAGATATTGTGTTTATTTCAGCATCGTAGAGCTACATAATATACACTAAGTTTACAGCAAACTTTTCATAAAAGTGGATCTCGTTGAAATCATTTAAACGGGATTCTGTGCAGGCTTAATTGCTATCTCTAATTTGTACTCGATTCGCACATCACATCCATGGCCGAGAAACAGGAAGAAGAGGACGTTCCGATCTCTTCACAAGGCCTGACATGTCCACTGTGTCTTGGTATCTTCGACGATGCAACCCTCTTGACCTGCGGACATACCTTCTGTCGATACTGTCTCAGGAAATACGACCTATCCCACCAGGATCTTGATCACATGGTCTGCCCTCTTTGCAGGACAGTGACAAAGTTGTCCGCAAACCGGGTCGACGATCTCTTTCCCAATGTGACGGTCAACGGACTCGTAGACGACTACCATGCCAGTTCTGGAGGGACAAATGCCATCCTGAAGATGCGGCAAAAGTGCACTGTCTGCAACATCCAGGTAGAGCCCATCGCTTTTTGCATTACATGCAATGTATCCATGTGTGACCAATGCCACGTTGGCCACAAACGGCTGAAGCTGTTCGTCGAAGGTCATGAGATCGTATCTTTCCAGGACATAATTGAGGGAAAAGTTAAACCTGGTCGCCCTTCCGAGAAATGTTCCGCCCACAGACAAGAGAACAAAGATATGTTCTGTCAGGATTGTAAGATGCGCGTCTGTTTCAAGTGCGTCGTCATCGATCATCGAGATCACAAGATAAAATCACATAAAGACTTCGAAAAGGAAATGCAGGTTAAGGTACGTAGTTTATTAAATGGCAGGTCATTCATGAACAGCTAAAAATATATTGTTCACTCGAATATGTATTGTCATTACCCAAATGTACACCGCCGCCAGATTAATTTATAAGTTTTTTTTCGCTTATCTCTTTTCGTGACAATATGATATATTCTTGATAGATATACAGATTAAATCATTTAGATGTTTACCCTGGCTTAAAGGTTGGGTTACATCCAATTATAAGTTGATTCCTGTTGATGTGCAGGGCTACATACAATGCATATTTTGTTTTTCAAACACCTAAATATATTTCATAGATTTCAAAATATTTTTAAACATAATGTTCTCAGACCTGCTAAGCTCCACCCTTAAAGATGCTTCAGATCTCATTCATCTTGTGACATCACCTGTTAATCATTATTGAGCTAACAAGAGACAGTGGTATGTAACCACCCCCATCATTGCATATTCTCACAAAAGAACTGCATTCTTTCTTACAGTACATTCACATTAACCTTTCTTTTGGTATACTTTTATACATTTTATATAATGTTTTTAATACCAGGTCCAAGATGCTAAACAGATTTACTTCTGATCTTGTGTACCTGAATAAATATGTTTGAATAAATAAATAAATAAATAAATGAATTTACTTTGACAAGTGCCCCTTTTCCTCATGATTAATGCCTTTTTTAAGAGCCCCTTCTCCTTCTCATAAATTCCCATTTCCACCTATGAGAAGTGTCCCTTTCCATTCTCATAAGGCGCCCTTTTCATCTTTGGTAAATCATCCTTTTCAGGTACGAGAAGGTAATCCTTTTCACTTCAGGTAAATGCGCTCATTACCTCCGTAATTGCCCCTAATCAAATCTGAGAGATACTCGTTTTACTTTGACAAACTGCCCCTTCCCCTAATAATAAGTGCTCTTTTCATCTCTGTCGAGTGCCCCTTTCCACCTCTTTTAACTGCCCCTTTTATTTTGACACGTTCCCCTTTTTCTTAAAAAAAAAAGAAGCTCCTTTTCCTTCTTAGAAGTACACCTTCACCTTTTCCTAATGACCCCTTTCACCCTCTCATAAATGCTCCTATTAAAATTTGATCAGTCCTCCTTTTCTTTCAACAAGGGAGATGTGCTCCCCCCTCCCCCCCCCCCCCCCCCCCCCCCTCTGAAGCTGTTTTTCTTTTTTGATTTTTGAAACTGGATTCGTGCGATTTGGTTATTACTTTAGGAAAAATTAAATGAAAGCTTTTACGGTAAGCATTTTATCATAACCCAATGCATGATATTGCGCGGGGGGGGGGGGGAGGACGGGGGGGGGGGGGGGGGACGGGTGATTAAACAGGCCACCCCTTGGTCATTTTTTTTCTTTTTTTGCTGGGGGGGGGGAGGGATATATCCCCCGCCCACCGAGATCTCCGCCTTTGATAACAAATGTTGATTAATGGCTTGCCAAAGAAAATTGTAGCGTACGCAGGATTAATTTCAAGGGGGGGGGGATTAACATTTTTAAATCGTGCCGAAAACTTAGCAAAGCCTCAGCCACCACCTGATCATAAATATTTTAGCCTCCCCCACTCACCTCGAAAAACGTTCAGCAGGACCTGCATGTAAGAGTAGGGGCGGCCGAGCGACTTCCAAAGTGGGGGGGGGGGGGCACCAAAAAGGGCACCCACAAAGGGAAATCTCAAAGCGAAAATATACAATTTTGTTAGATATTGGTATATACCCCTACATTGTGATTACAATTATCAGGGATGATTTCAATATTTGTTTCACTCCATACACCATACAAGATATTGCTTAAGCATCATGCTTTGCAGTGGGTTTTTATTGTCTAAATATTGTTTGTGAGCAAGCGAAGCGAGCGAGGAAAATTTTAAGATGTTTGAGGTCGCAGTGCGAAAAATTTCATCTTATAAATAGAGAAAAACCCAATCCCCCAAATGGGTTATAAGCACATTATCATAACGAAAGACTGAAAAGACCTTTGATAAGTAAGATAAGCATATCATCTATAGATGCGTGCGAGCATAGCGAGCGAGTTCTGGGGGAAATTGCTCTTAGACGTTAGAAATTAGCTAGGGCGCGGTTAAAGGTAAAGACCAGTTTGTGAAACGCCTCCCTCTCCAAAAATGAAATTGAAGCTCTTATTAAAAATCATGTGAAAGAATATATTTTGACCAATACGTGATGATACAAATTTGCCGGGAAACCGCCTACTAATTGATATTTTTGGTAAATTATTATATCTATCTGGACTGGACAGATATAGGGTAGTCCCATATACATCTTTCTGTGTGCAGTGCGTATAATTTTACCAAGACTGAGCCAAATGATTCCAGAACCTTGCATTACACACCAATACACATTATGCTAGATGATCAACCTTTTCTGATCGCTTCCACAACATTTCTTTCACAATGCCTCGCATGACCAGAATTGGTCTATAATTTTAATGATGAGAGGAAAAGGGGACACTTATCAGGAAAGAAAAGGAGCATGTGCCAAAGTACAAAGAGTAATTATCAAAGGTGAAAATGGGGCACTTCTTACACCCTCAAAAAGAGGCACTCACTGGGGATGGAAAAAGTCAGTCATGAGAAAAGGAAATGGGCATTTGTCGACGGAAAAGGGGCCCCCATCTGATTTTGGTAGGGGGCTTTTCTAAGATATCATTATATATTGTTAAAAGGGAAATAATCAGAGGTGAAAGGAGGCACTTCTCGCATCTGAAAAGAGGCAATGAACAGAGAAGGGGCACTTATGAGAAGATGAAGGGGCTCTTTTTTAATGGGAAACTTATCATTAAGAAAAGGGGCACTTATTAGAAAGGAAAAAGGCACATGTGAAAATATAAGGTGCGCTTATCCGAGTTAAAATGGGGGTAGTTATAAATAGAAAAAGGGGCACTTGTCAAAGTAAAAGAGGCACGTAACTCTCAGATTTCAATAGGACAATTATCAGAGGTGAAGGGGGCACTTATCGAAAGTGAAAATAGGCACTTCTCGCACCTAACTAGGGGCACTTACTAGAGATTAAAAAAGGGCACTTATGCGAATGGAAATTGGACACTTATTGCAAAGGAAAATGGGAACTTGTCGAAGGAAAAGGGGCACGTGTCCAAATAAAAGTGGCACTTATCAGAGTTGAAAAGCGGAAGAGGCACTTTTACAATTTAATAGGGGCACTTGTCAAAGTAAAAATGTAAAAAGGGGCACTTATTAAACAAATTATGGGGCACTTTTCCTATGTAAAAGGGGGCAATTTTCGGGTGCTTAACAAATGGGGGGGGGGGGCACTGTACCCCCTGCCCCCCAGGGAGGTCCGCTCTGTGGGGTGATGCGGATTTTTGTTTTGTTTTTGGCTCATTACGCCACTTCTGGTCACCATTACGTATCAATATTTGGCTCGCATAATTTCAAATTTGGGCCCCACCCCCCTTAGAAATCCTGGATCTGCACCTGCACGTATGCATGTTCCCTCCCTTTGCAAGCAACCCATCTCAGTCCGGTGTGTAAAGTCAATACGGGCCGATTTTGTGTGTATTACGAGCCGGACATTGTTGCGTGAAATTTACCGGAGATTTGGGGAACATGAATGCGGTCCCTCCGTTCCAGGAGTGGGGGGGGGGGGGGGGGGGGGGGGCAAATTATTCCATCGAACTTTATTTAAAAAAACTTCATACCACCATCATTACTTTCCATTTTTCCCATTCCTGTTCCCTTCGTTAAACCCTCCCCCCCCCCCCCCCCTTTGAGCAAAAAAAAAAAAGAGGTAAATTTCTGGTCACAATCTAAAAAAAAATATGTATATTTTTGTTTTGTCGGGGGAGGGGGAGCAAGGCCCGCTCGTACTCCCCCTCCTCCCTGAATCCGGGCCTGGATTTCAGAATGTGATCAGAACTTTACATTCAAGTGAGAATCTTCCTTTTTGCTTTCCTTCAACTTCTGTTCTTTAGGTGAGCGATCTTCTCCTTCGTTGCAAAGCACAGAAGTCCGACCTGGAGAAGAACATTCAGACTGTGGAGACACACCGTAATGAGGCACATACTGCGCTACAGCTACTACGTAAAAATGTGGGCCTAGCCTGTCGTACCAAGGTCAAACATCTAGAAGACAACCGACGTGTACTCATTGAGAAGATCGATGCTCTGGAACGTAGTTTTGATGAAGCCCTCAACGTTTTAAAGTCGAACGACCGACAGATGATCAAGAGCATTTGTAGTTCGGTAGATTTGGTGGACAATGACAGACTAGGTTGCCTTAAAACGGACAGCCTATTTGCTCACATATTCCTTTGCGAAGTGATCGATGGCTTGCTAAAGGATTATATTGATCAAACCTCTGCAGCAACCATACAGGAGAAGGCAAACAAGCAGAAGTTCAAGCCTGCAAATGACACCAGTCTTGACCTCGGGAATATCTCAGAAACAGTTCTAGGACCTCCTGGACAACCACCCTCCGGCCATTTACCAACGGCACGTTTTTTAAACCACCCCCCGTCCCCGAGGAGAATTACCCACCTCCTCGAGGACAGTTACCCTCCCCCAACTCTCCTTCTCCCTCCCGGTTGGGTAGCCCCTGGGAACAACCCCCTCAGCTCCCCTTCCAGCCTGATCATCAAAATGTCATGAATATGGACAATTACCCGCCTCCCCGAGGACAAATACCCTTCCGCAGTGGCAAATCCAGGAAGAGTACCCACCCCTACCTGCCCCACGCAGAAGGTTACCTCCGAGGACGAGAACCCTCCCCACCTCCCCCTCCTAGGAGTTACTCCCGAGGACAAGTACCCTCCCCCACATTGCCCTCCTAGTAGGTTACCCCCGAGGACAAGTACCCACCCCACCTGCCCCTCCCAGTAGGTTACCCTCGAGGACTAGTACCCTCCCCCACCTCCCCCTCCCAGTAGGTTACCCCCAAGGACAAGTACCCCCCCCCCCCCCACCTCCCCTCCTAGTAGGTTACCCCCCGAGGACAAGTATCCTGCCCACCTCCCCCTCCTAGTAGGTTACCCCCGAGGACAAGTACCCTCCCCCACCTCCCCCTCCCAGTAGGTTACCTCCGAGGACAAGTACCCTCCCCCACATTGCCCTCCTAGTAGGTTACCCCCGAGGACAAGTACCCACCCCACCTGCCCCTCCAAGTAGGTTACCCCCGAGGACTAGTACCCTCCCTTCCCTCCACCTCCCAGTAGGTAACTCCCGAGGACAAGTACCCTCCCCCACATTGCCCTCCTAGTAGGTTACCCCCGAGGACAAGTACCCGCCCCACCTGCCTCTCCCAGTAGGTTATCCCCGAGGACAAGTACTCGCCCTACCTCCCCTCCTAGTAGGTTACCCCCGAGGACAAGTATCCTCCCACCCTCTCCCTCCTATAAGTAACTTACCCCCGAGGACAAGTATCCTGCCCACCTCCCCCTCCTAGTAGGTTACCCCCGAGGACAAGTACCCTCCCCCACCTCCCCCTCCCAGTAGGTTACCTCCGAGGACAAGTACCCTCCCCCACATTGCCCTCCTAGTAGGTTACCCCCGAGGACAAGTACCCACCCCACCTGCCCCTCCAAGTAGGTTACCCCCGAGGACTAGTACCCTCCCTTCCCTCCACCACCCAGTAGGTAACTCCCGAGGACAAGTACCCTCCCCCACATTGCCCTCCTAGTAGGTTACCCCCGAGGACAAGTACCCGCCCCACCTGCCTCTCCCAGTAGGTTATCCCCGAGGACAAGTACTCGCCCCACCTCCCCTCCTAGTAGGTTACCCCCGAGGACAAGTATCCTCCCACCCTCCCCCTCCTATAAGTAACTTACCCCCGAGGACAAGTACCCTCCCGAAACTCCCCTCCTAGTAGGTTACCCTTGAGGACAAGTACCCTCCCACGCCTCCCCCTTTTACTAGGTTACCCCCGAAGACAATTACCCTCCCCCAACTCCCCCTCCTTGTAGGTTACCCCCGAGGGCAAGTAGGTTACCCCCGAGAACTTGTACCCTCCCCAAATCCCCCTCTTAGTAGGTTACCCCAGAGGACAAGTACCCTCCCCCACATTGCCCTCCTAGTAGGTTACCCCCGAGGACAAGTACCCACCCCACCTGCCCCTCCCAGTAGGTTACCCTCGAGGACTAGTACCCTCCCCCACCTCCCCCTCCCAGTAGGTTACCCCCAAGGACAAGTACCCTCCCCCACCTCCCCTCCTAGTAGGTTACCCCCCGAGGACAAGTATCCTGCCCACCTCCCCCTCCTTGTAGGTTACCCCCGAGGACAAGTACCCTCCCCCACCTCCCCCTCCCAGTAGGTTACCTCCGAGGACAAGTACCCTCCCCCACATTGCCCTCCTAGTAGGTTACCCCCGAGGACAAGTACCCACCCCACCTGCCCCTCCAAGTAGGTTACCCCCGAGGACTAGTACCCTCCCTTCCCTCCACCTCCCAGTAGGTAACTCCCGAGGACAAGTACCCTCCCCCACATTGCCCTCCTAGTAGGTTACCCCCGAGGACAAGTACCCGCCCCACCTGCCTCTCCCAGTAGGTTATCCCCGAGGACAAGTACTCGCCCCACCTCCCCTCCTAGTAGGTTACCCCCGAGGACAAGTATCCTCCCACCCTCCCCCTCCTATAAGTAACTTACCCCCGAGGACAAGTACCCTCCCGAAACTCCCCTCCTAGTAGGTTACCCTTGAGGACAAGTACCCTCCCACGCCTCCCCCTTTTACTAGGTTACCCCCGAAGACAATTACCCTCCCCCAACTCCCCCTCCTTGTAGGTTACCCCCGAGGGCAAGTAGGTTACCCCCGAGAACTTGTACCCTCCCCAACTCCCCCTCTTAGTAAGTTACCCCAGAGGACAAGTACCCTCCCCCACCTTTCCCTCCTAGTAGGTTACCCCCGTTGGCAAGTATCCTCCCCACCTCTCCCTCATAGAAGCTTACCCCCAAGGACAAGAACTCTCCCCCACCTCCACCTCCTAGTAGGTTCACCCGAGAGCAAGTACCCACCCCACCTCCCCTCCTAGTAGGACAAATACCCTTCCGCAGTGGCAAATCCAGGAAGAGTACCCACCCCTACCTCCCCCACGCAGAAGGTTACCCCCGAGGACGAGAACCCTCCCCACCCCCCCTCCTAGGAGTTACCCCCGAGGCAAGTACCCTCCCCCTCCCTCCACCTCCCAGTAAGTAACTCCCGAGGACAAGTACCCTCCCTCACATTGCCTTCCTAGTAGGTTACCCCCGAGGACTAGTACCCTCCCCAACTCCCCCTCCTAGTAGGTTACCCCTGAGGACAAGTACCCTCCCCCACCTCCCCCTCCTAGTAGGTTCACCCGAGGACAAGTACCCCCTCCCTCACCGAGTAGGTTACCCCCGAGGACTTGTACCCTCCCCCCACCTCCCCCTCGCAGTAGGTTACCCCCGATGGCAAGTACTTATCCCCACCTCCCCTCGCAGTAGGTTACCCCCGAAGACAAGTACCCTCCCCCACCTCCCCCCTGGTAGGTTACCCCCGAGGACAAGTACCCACCCCACCTCCCCCTCCCAGTAGGATATCCCCGAGGACAAGTACCCTCCCCACCTCCCCCTCCCAGTATGTTACCCCCGAGGACAAGTTCCCTCCCCCACCTCCCCCTCCAAGTAGGTTACCCCCGAGGACAACCGTCGGTTGCCCGGTAAAAGGTCGCGTAGCGTGGGCGCTGGTTAAAAAAAAAGGGGGAACCGAAGAAAAAGGCTTTTGAAGTTTTAACATCTACTTCAAGGGGGAAAAACAACAATGTTTCTATGTTCCATGTATCCAAAACTATTCTTAGAGAAGATATTAACCTGATTAATTATGTTCTCAAATTAGTTTGCAAATATATCTTCCTTTTGCTAATACATTTTGCTGGAAACAAAAAAGCCCGACCGGGCAACCGACGTACCTCCCCCACCTCCGCCTCCTAGTAGGTTATCCCCGAGGTTATTACCCGCGATATACACCTGATAAAGGACCCCAAGGAAGAACAGTTGTGTTCTATAAACACTGCTGAATTGGGCTATCTACCGATTTTTGTATATGTACATGTATAAATATTTTACTTTGTATATTTTACTATGTATAATTTTTTTAATCTGATTTCGGAAATAAAAACAACAACAATAGACAACGGGAAGACTACTGAAATTGTACATTTTCGTGGGGCGGCAAATGCAACCCCGTTTCGTTGGCATGCTTATAATTTCATGTAAAATAATATACATAATCTAATGTGACATATTGCCGACATTCACTATTGCTCCCGAACTCAAAATTTAAAAAAACTTGCGAAATTGTACAATCGATTCACTGACAAGTCTGCTATTTACAACGTGTGTTAAAGATATCATTACGCGCGCAATAGTGAGCGATAGCATTCGGGCTGCACGGCCTCGTTCGCTATTATTGTTTTTGCACTGCATTGCACACGTGCAGAATCCATAATGGCAAGCATGGATTAGTCGTCGACATCATCGGGTTCCGACAACGAAAACGACATCGTAATTTCTTTAAATGGCACTTTAAATAAGAAAAGGTGTAACTATTTTTTGGAATGATATAATTTAAATGTATAGTTTGGATCAAATGTTGTGTCATTCTTAGCATTATAATGGACTTTATTATATATGTTATTCTTCAAAAAAATGATTGGAATATGCTAAAATTAAAAAAGAAGCTGTGTTATATAAAATCTGCTGCTATATGTAGTTTTCATTGGCATATGAACTTTCATTTTTAAGTAGTTCTGATTATATAAATATATCATAAAGCACTTTGAAAACCATTTAGAAACGTTATTCTGTGTCGATCACTATGATATTTTTACTAGGCAAGCTTACTACCTGCATAATGTGACAAGCTTGGATATACCATGCAAAAATTGTCTCAGTATGCTCTTTTCTTCCACTTTACAAAGAAAGGAAGTATTTCGGAACTTGATTATCAGATCATTCAAAAGACCAAATATAATGTGAGATGTTGTTGTTTCGAAGAACTCAATATGTGTGCATCTCAGTATTTTATAACCATCATAGAGTCATAGTAGGTTTTCTTTTCCTGAAATTAAAGTTCATGTATTGACATGGAGATTTTTCTTTCAATTATGATCATCAATCATAAAACAAGCACTATGTTTTGTTTTAATTTTTTCTTCTATATAAAATGCTCAATTTTTATTAAGTAAAGGATTTTCATTTTGGAGTCATAAAAACCCATGTTAAAAGAATTTCGATGTACCTGTTTATATTTAATGGACTATCATGAAAATACATGCATGTGCATCATTAGAGGTAAAAAAAAAAGATGAACGAACCAAAATCATGGGTCAAAATGTTTATTTCGTTCTTCAATGTACTTTGGAAGAAATCCCCAAATGACACTAATGAAATGCATGTCCTTGGCTTTGATATTGATGAATAATAACAACTTTTGTTTGTTTTTGGATTAAGATATGAGTGTGCGTGTAAAGTTGCATAGGTTGGGTCCAGCCGTTGATTGGAACTGGTGTTACAATGTAGATAAACTGTAAGTTGGAGAATTACAAGACAATGGAAGGAGGGGAGGGTGTCATATTATGTGCATTCTATGTTGCCTGGCCCTCTTCTATTTTCTATCTTTTACTATCTTTCACTGTTAATTTTTTCACGTTTTTCTCTCGTTTTAGCTTTTCAATATGGGTAAGGAAGAGGAGGGGTATATTTGCATGAGCCCTTCCAATTCGCGTGTACATGTAATGCTTCGCCATTGTGGATTGTATATTGAACTGTAGTTGCATATGTATTGGAATTAAGGTACTTTGTAATTTTGTATGGTTTTTGATGTTCTCCAAATAAATTGGCTAATCCATAGTGTGTATGTTGCAGAATGATTTGGAGGATGATTATTTTATCTTTGTAACCACTGGCATAGATGCGGTGGAATGGGGAATATTCCTCTTCCCTCTTGATAAGCAAAATTTTAAAAAGATTAGAGGAACACAAACAAATGCAAAGAAAAGAAAGATAATAGGACCAGCACTCAAACTGAACAGGAAATATGCTATGCATCTGGTTGCGATGTACATATTGAATTTAATTGCTGAGGGAAAATAATACAAAGTGATAATCTTTTTTGAACAGATGTTTCTGCATTTACCGAAAAATCAAATACAAAAATATTCAAATAACAATGATAGTATAATTATAATATACTTGAGTTACATAAACGTGATAACTGAAATACACACACACACACACACACACACATGCTTGTATATAAATGAAAACTTGAAAGTATGGCGGTAAATCAAAGAATCAAGATAAATGAAGAGACCTACTATCATAAGCATTATAGCAGCCGGGAGAAAGAGAGAGAGAGAGAGAGAGTTGGAGAGAGAGAGAGGGGGGGGGGGGTGCATGTCAGGTGTGTGCAGGTAAAGTAAGTGTTCGATTCGTTTTGTTTATGAACTAGTCATCTTAAATTAATTTATATAAACGATTAAAATCGTTAAGACCCTTATAATGTTTATGAATATTTGGATATTAAATATTTTTCACCGAGGCTTTGAATGAATAAAGAGATGCAGAGTGTTTAATATTGTCAGGTAAAGCATTCCAAATATCTGGACCAGGGTGTCTTAACGATTTATAGGCCATAATAATTGTTGGATTAGTTAAATGGAAGCCGGATGAGTGTCGTGTAGGATAAATAAAAATGTATATTACTATTGTACATAAACATATTTCGAAATGCTAATGGTAAAGTATTTATCTAAAATTGGGATTGCAGTCAGTAAAATGTGACCATGCACTTTGAAGGCATTTGCAGTCTGAAACAAGAAATCAACTATCCCTTTAACGGGAAAATCAATAAAAAGAAAAATACATATTCCTGGTGTGAATTAGTTTCACTTTCTACCTTATATATTTACATATATACATTTACATTATCATATTTCATTTTCAATACCATATACTCATTTTTGCATCCATGGGGGTACAAAGGGGCAGGTGCCCGACAAAAATCTGCCTTGCGTGTTCATATGGGCATATCCGCATGCCTCCAGGGAGATTCACAAAGACTAAGATCGACTTTAAGTTGGACTTAACTATGGCATGCCGTTCAAGCCATTGTTTGCTCTTACCATTTACTGGCATTGGTCTAACGATCAAGGGACGTATAAATTGTGGTCACAAATCTACAGAGCTTACATTTTTTGATAGTTCATTATTGAAGTAAAAGGTATTATCTAAAGACCATCATTGAGAGACCAATAGTGAGAGAAACCAGTGGCATGAATGACCTGCCATAGTTAAGTCCAACTTAAAGTCGCTCTTAGTGTTTGCTAAAACATTACCCTGGTATACATGTACTTGAGAACATGCTTAAAACATATATTCAAATCTGTATTCCCAACTATGGCAATAATATTGCATAACTCTCCACTTGAGTCATAAATGTTTCGCCATCGCCTGTCAACTATTGTACTTCTATTGCACTTCGACGTGCCATGATCTATTAGATCGGTGACTAGACTGTGGATCTCAAGGTTCGAGTCCCACCACGACACTAATGACCTTTGGTAACACTTTGTCAACATTTTCAACACTCGACCCAGGTGAGGTAAATGACAGGAATTAAGTTCTTGAAATGCTACAGCGCCATAATGGCAGCCAAGCTCAAGCCGAGGTAATAATTGTAAAGCGCCAGGAGTGTCAGGTTTGACAGACATGAGCGCAGTACAAGAACCAACTATTGTTTTTGATATTTATTTATTAGTATTTATAATAACACTAACAATTTCGTGACATTAGGTCATCGAATCATTATATCACTATCTTAAGAAATACGTGAAGAAAGTCTGTATTGGCAGGGTTATGTGCGACGCTCTTGATATTGAACCAGTGACTTACAGTAACACCCAAAAGGGTCTGTACTGAAAGGTACCATGGAATCAAAATGGGCCAATTACAATTTAACTTCTAAGAAATAGAGTCTATTTAAAGAAGCAAATGCAAGTGTGTGTGGAGTGAGAGAAACCATGCGACATAATGCATGACCTACTTTCACGTACTGTGGACTGAACCGTCCTCTCTCCTTCAGGTTCAGACCATCAAGTTCATAGAGCCTGATCAGCACTTGTCCGGTGTTTTGATCGAAACTCGCTACATACACCCTATCCTGCTCATCCACGGCGTGATACAGGTGGACACCCTGTGGAGATTGTAGATACCTCCCGGAATTCCCGTCCCTGTCATACACCATCACCATCCTTGGGTATTTAGTTTTCCTGAAAGAACAATTTGTGACGATCAAACCCGACTTCGTTGGAGATGCCTGGTAAGTGATTTCGTGTGTAGTTGGCAAATTGTGTTTGAGTGTCTTTCCAGAGGGGTCGTAGATGGAAACATAGTTAGAATGTTGAGTCATGAGAATTTCATCTGATTGACTCCTACTCAACCTTACAAAATGTCCACTGCTTTTCACTCCGGTGGTAGATTTCCGAGCGCCACTTCGAGAATACCTGTGTACCTTTGTATGACCTGTAGATACGCATAGAGTCATGTCACTTTGAAATACAACATCAAAACATTTCATTCCGTTTGGAATTTGGGAATAATTCCAAGGTACATCTTCATCTGAACTAAAGATATCAATTTCATTTGGCTTCCGATATGTGATTGCCACTGAGTTATTGTTGTATTTTGTCATCGCTTCAAAATTGTCACGTAGAGCTACACTCTTAATGACACATGGTTTCGGTTGACTTATGGACTGTGGTCTGGCCAGTGTTTGTGGCAATTGGGACCTCTTCTCCCGGGCTTCCTCTCCCATGGTTGCTGCAGAATTGTCATCGGAAGCGCCCTTCAGTATGCCATCCAGTGCAGCCTCAGCCTCTGTTTCTGCGATATTTCCAAGGTCAAGACTGGTGTCTTCTGAAGGAGTGAACCTCTGTTTCTGTGCCTTCTCTCGTATGGTTGCTACAAAGGTTTGATCAACAGCCTCCTTTAGCAAGCCATCAATCTCTTCGCAAAGGAATGTGTGAGCAACCAGACTGTCCGCCTCAAGACATCCTAGTCTGCCATTAGCCACCAGATCTAACGAACTACAAATGCTCTTGATCATCTGTTCGTCCTTCGATTTGACACCGTTGAGGGCTTCATCAAAACCACGCTCCAGAGCATTGATCTTCTCAACGAGTGCACATCGGTTGTCTTCTAGTTGCTTAACCTTCGTACGACATGCTTGGCCGACATCTTCACGTAGTAGCTGAAGAGCACTGTGTGCTTCATGACGATGTGTCTCCACAGTCTGAATGTTCTTCTCCAGTTCTGATTTCTTTGCTTTACAACGATGGAGAAGATCGCTCACCTGAAGAACGAAAGTAGTAAATGGAAGCAAAACAAATTTGAAATTCCGATCACATTTTTTAATCACCACTGTAAAGGCCCGTTCAGATAAGGTTGGAAACTTTATGGAGCACGGTTTAAGACAGCATACACCATAGCTCATATAGTTGAAATATTGTATTATAATCCTTTTCATGAAATTATTGAGATTATATGATTTATTTTTGTATAACGTTGATATCTCCCTAGACCCTTATAGATCTATCTCTATGATCATTACAGTCTATCAAGAATAAATCGTATTGTTACGATAAGAGGAAAGACACAATTATTATAATTTTATTTGGAAACGGTATACATTTGGGTAATATGTTAAGAATAATAGATATTCGAGTGAACAATATATTTAAAACCGTTCATGAATGACCTGCCATTGGACTACGTACCTTAACCTGTATTTCCTTTTCGAAGTCCTGATGTGATTGTATCTTATGATCTCGATGATCGATGATGACACACTTGAAACAGACGCGTATCTTACAATCCTGACAGAAAATATGTTTGTTCTCTTGTCTGTGGGCGGAACATTTCTCGGAGCAGCTACCAGGTTTGAAATGTCCCTCAACGATATCATGGATAGATACGATCTCATGACCGTCGAAGAACAGCTTCAGTTGTTTGTGGCCAACGCAGCATTGATCACACATGTATGCATCGCATGTACTGCAGAAAGCGATGGCCTCTACCTGAAGGTTGCAGACAGTGCACTTTTGCCGCATCTCCAGGATGGCACTGCCCCCTCCAGACCTGGCACGGTGGTCGTCCACGAGTCCATTGACCGTCACATTGGGGAGGAGATTGTCGACCCGGTTAGCGGACAACTTCGTCACTGTCCTGCAGAGAGGGCATACCATGTGATCAAGATCCTGGTGGGATAGGTCGTATTTCCTGAGACAGGTTCGACAGAAGGTATGTCCGCAAGAGGTCAAGAGGGTTGCATCGTCGAATATACCAAGACACATTGGACATGTCAAGCCTTGTGAAGAGATCGGAACGTCCTCTTCTTCCTGTTTCTCCGCCATGGATGTGATGTACGAATGGCTGACCAATTAGAGAGTGCAATTAAGCATAAAGCTGCACTATATCCTGTATGTTTAAAGAGTTTGTTGTATACATGAAGAATATACGTATATCTGTGATCTTGATAGTGTTACAAACATGATATTTGCAGGCCTAACTCCATATATGTTCTGATTATTACGGAATACGTGTACGTCACAATATAAACATGAGTTATACACCCAAATGTGAACGTACACAACGTCAATGCTGCTAGCTACTCTGCAAATATAAGCGCTGCGCCCTGAATTGATGCTTTATTTGTAATAGTACTGGTGGGTTTTGCAAGAGAGCGCCACTTTAACCTTTGACTTCGATCTCATCACGTCTATTATACTGCCTGCTATTGTATTCTTCTCATTTGTATTTAATAAACCAAAATTGTCCTTTCTACATACAGTATATGTGTATCCTGTGTGTATCATATCCTTCAACAGTGTCGTACGTATCTATATACAATGCTAACTAACTGGGACACAATAAGCAATGCGTAAGATACCCTCGCTTGCTTTTAATTGCTTGCCTTTGGAAAGGCAATGGTGTCTGGTGTAAACATGGGGGTATCTGCAGACCTCAATGTACAGGGATAATGTATAAGCATTTACCCCTTAAACACAATATATATATATATATATATATATGGGTATATATATATATATATATAATAATCATTATCATTTTTTAATAAAATAAATTAAAAGTAATTGTCATCGTGATTCTCTGGTATAGTTAAAAGCTTGAAGTCCTTTATTATTTTGATAAAAGAGAAAATATAACATACTAGATGGCGAGACGGAGAATATTTCGGGAGTAACAAAATTCAGAGTACCTTTGAGCAATCCAGCGATTTGTATCACGTTTTTATGTTCATACATATTATGCTTCGTGGAAATCGGGATTACTCAATATAGTAGTTTCACCAAAGCAAAGGGTGTTTTTCTTAAACGTATATTCATTTAAATCATGTGTAAATTTTACATTTATTATGTGTCTTTCTTTTGATATTTTATATGACGGATCCTTGTGGTACCCCATAAATGTTAGGAAAGTACCTATATAACAGCTTTTGGCTGCTGTGGGGATAAACCCTTAACATTTGTTTACTATTATATTCTAATTTATACAAACATATCAAATCATTGAAAGAGAATCAACAAAGAGATAAAGAAGACGGGGAAGAGAGAAATAAAAGGAGATATATTGGTAAAGGGGATGGAGAAAGGAATAAGGAGAGAGATTTGGAATTGGAAAAAAGACCGGAGAATGAAAGTGGGCGGGAGCTAGGGAAGAGAGAGAGAGATAAACAATTGTAGAAAAGGGGAAGAGAGAAAGGGGTAGGAGGAAGGAGGAAGGAAGTTGAAGACATAGGGTACAAAGAAATAGAGAAGACGGAGGAAAAAAGAAGTAGGGAAGTATCAGCACCTCTTTTCATATAGGGAGGAACTATACACTAATTTTATTTGATGTATCATAATGTTCCTCATCATGGGACGTTATTGATTTTATGACACAGCATGAAACTTATATGGTAACGATTTTCTGTAGAGGATATTTTCTTTAGTATATTTACAAGGATAAGAAGAGAGAGGGTGGGGATCGAGTGAGAAACAAGAGAGAGATGACAGAGTGAGAGGGGGGGGGGGTATTTGATCTTAACAAATCTTTAATAAACATGGAGAAAGAAAAGTACACATGTACTTTATTACAAATACCTACAGATAAAGTAGAGAGAGGGAGGGAGAGAGCACGATAAAGAAATATCAGGCAGAAGACAAAAGTTTTAAGGACAATCACACTGCGAGCCTTGGTTAACCAATTCATTTAGATTACATCGTAGAAACATCCACTTAATTATTGGCATAGTTTCAATGATAACAATTAAAAAAACTGATGTTACATATGCATTTTTATCCATAAGAAAAAAACGAATGTTCCTTCTTATTTCATTCATTGGCATATTATGAATCCATTTTCCAGTGATGCTTTGCAGACTGAAAATTATTTTGCTTATTGGGGACCCAGTTATTTTCTAGACAACACAAAGTCATTCTGTAGATAGATTTGATTATAATATCACAATCAGCCCCAGCCCCCATGTATAAACTTTCAGTAAATAATCCTTCGTTCTTTTGAAAAGCAACTACAGACTCGTTTTGAAATTCCCCGAGCCTTAGATAATTGGAGGTCCAAAGTTCGTCAGCGAATACAATGCCATGTGTAACAGTGAAGTTCTTTTCATTTTCCTGACTATGATTCTGTTTGTATACCTACATTTGTCTCCAACTCCGTGTCTGGCTACACAATGGGACAGACGATAATAATAATAATGGCGGATTCTAGATCTGGTACAGAGCTCATTGTCCGTCAAGCCTGGACGCTCCCGGCTCTCCAACGTTTATCAGCGCCAAAGCCATCTTCACTTGGGCACAACATGGCTACTTGAGCTACTTGAGATAGACTACACAAACAGTCCTTTTCAGGACTACACACCCTCAAGAAAGATTACCGAGAGTCCTTTTTCAGGACTCCTCAATCCTCTCTCTCTCTCTCGCATATGGTGCACCCGCAAGCCTACTGTTTATTGAGATAGATAGTTACGTCCAACCGAAGTTGCTTCTGATTTGTCAGGCATTTCATGAAGCTCCATGATTTAACCTGCGGCCCATCTCGCGTACGCGTAGATGCGTGTAACCAAGGGCGGATCTAGGGGGTTAGGGGTCACCCCCCCTAAGCAAAAAGCTAGATCCGCCCCTTGTAACCAGGGGCGTCGCCAAAGGGGGGGGGGTGTGGGGGGTGCGACACCCCCCCACCTGTCAGGATATTGTCGGTAAAATTGCGCTGCCGTCGGGAAAAAGAGAAAAGGGTGAGGGAAAAAAGAGAGGTAAAAAAAGAGAGGGAAAAAAGGAGAGGGAAAAAAGAGAGGGAAAGAGAAAGAAAAGAAAAAAAGAAAAGGAAAAGAAAAGAAAGAAAGGAAAAGAAAGGAAAGAAAGGAAAAGAAAGGAAAGAAAAGAGAAGAAGGAAATAGAAAAAAAGAAAAAGAGGGAGGAGAGGAAAGAAAGAAAAAGAAAGAAAAGGAAAAAAGAAGAAAAAAGAGTGACAGGGAAACAAAAGAAACGGGGGATGAAAGAGAGGAGAGAGAGAGGGGAGGTAAGAGTCTGAGGGAGGAGGAGTGGGAGTAAAAAAGAGAAGGGGGTTGTTGGGTGGAGTCGTCTCGTCGAGGGAGCAAGAAAGACACGGGTAAATATGTTGCTGTGTCGGGTCAGCTGTGTCGGTATTCTTGCTCGATCCTCGTGTACTATATCAATGCAGAAGTTTGAAGTCGGTGAGATGTATATTGTCGGTCGGCCGACAAGTTTTTTTCCCTACGAACTATCAGAGGTTTAAAATTTTCGGGGAAACTAAATTCAAACAAGGTTTAAGAGTCAACAACGGTACGACGAATCGTCTTCCTTTCTTTATACTGTGATGAAACGTCAAAAATTCCGCGCTTCGCGCGGAAGGGGAAACTTCATTTAGGGGAGCCTTCCAAAGTTGCGACTGTGCCTGGACGCGTCGGGGCGCCATGAATAGAAAGGTTGCGCCTCAAGAGACGCATTTAGGCGCAAAGGGGCGCAATAGTCACCCTCACCTGATTCTTGCATATGAAAAGAAACTGTCTATTGTTGGTATAAACCCGCTCTATTCTATTTGCGCCCTTTTGCGCCCTACCAGGCGATGGAAGATTATCTCTCCCGTCATTGTTCACGCTCGTGATGCGCGATGCACAACGGTACAGCTTAAACTTGCTATACAGAAAGTATTTGTCAGCCAAAGCCTGCCTTTCCCTCTTCCTGTTCTCGTACTGATAAACATCCCATTGTTTGTAAAAACTTGATGTATTCTTCTCGCTTCGCGATCTATTCTTCTCGCGCCGTTTTGTGTCGCAACGGGTGGGGGTATTATCTTTCCTATTATTGTGGAAGCTTTGCGATGTACATTGCTACAGCACAGCCTGAACTTGTCTGGTGGGAGCGTTTTTGTTTTGGGGGGCAATCAACACACTCGTTCATCTTGATCAGAATAAATTATGATATTTTTTTTATGTTGTTGGTTTAATACGCCTCCTTTTAAAATTTGTGACGACTGTATGGAATGTGAAATAAAGTACGATGAATGGTTGTTTAATTGCGAGCTTGATTGTCCCCAACAAGAAAAAGTAAAAGACAAATGAGTGAATGAATACATGTATGCGGTTATAGTCGGAAAATTGATTACTGTTTGGGACGCTTGTGTATGTTTGCAATTTGAATGATTATCAACATATTTGTATAATTTCCACGTCGCGATATTATTCTAGCGTCGTAATGAACAAAGGAATTTAATATCATTATTCACGCTACTTGTAGCACATTGCCACAGCCTGAGCTTGGAAGCACTTATATTTTGTCAGTCAAATCCTTTTTTTTTTCTTCTCCTCTCTTGATTTGGTTCTAATAAACAACCCATATCGTATTAAAATAAAACTCTATGTATTCTTTTTGCGTCGTGTCTTTTCTTCTCATGCCGTTCTTTGCAATAGTCAGACGGGAGAGTTTGACATTGTTTTGGTAATCAATGAACTCACGGTGCGTCATGATCAGTAAAGGAAAATCTTTATAAAATGCATTATAACAATACTAACGGTAATAACAACAATAATTCTAAAGTAACTTTTTTAAACACTCTTCCATACCCTCCCCCAAGTTAGTATAGATATGAATCGACGAAAATCTGAACGGATGTATTTTTTGATATTTCAGCTGTTTCTGAACCGTTTTTGATCAAGTTACGTTAATTCTATCATTAACAAAAATTGTATACTCTTTCTAATTTGACAAATTTTCGCAAAAAAAGTATAATAAAATTTTTGGCTGCGTATAATCGGCTTTGCAATCTGTATACAAGTTCATGTCATATCCAGTGGCGTACGTAGGATTTTCCTATAATAAATATAAGGTATGATGTGTACATCACAAGGGATAATTATGTTATAATAATTCATCTCAAGGAAGAGATGCTGTCGGCGTACACGGTACAAGCAAATGAAGGAATAGAAACATTATTAAACAAAAATGAAGATGGAAAACGACATTGCCAGATAGACAGAGAGACAGACAGGGAGAGGGAGAGAGAGAGAGAGAGGTGGCGGGAGAGATAGAAAATCGGACGTAGTCCGTACTGTATTTATTTATATGATATTTGTTTCTCCGATCACCCCCCCTCCCCCCCCCCCCAGCTCCGATTTTGTTTCCCCTTTAGTTTGTCCTTTTTTTTATATATAGATATCTTTTCGCTGAAGACTAATGTCCGACGCATAAAAGTATTGTCAATATAGCATAATAAACATTTTTTATATCAATTTGATGCAACAGAGATTTTCATTTTCAACAGAGACTGATTTCGGGAACAATACAACACCCAGGGGCGTACGCAGGATTTTTTCAAGGGGGGGGGGGGGTTAAAATCGGGCCCAAAATATTTTGCTCCCGAAAAATTTAAAATCGCGCCGGCCGAAAAGTCAGCGTACACTTTTTTTTTTTTTTTGAGCCAAAAAAAATCGCAACGACTCAGCCAGCCGAAATGTCGCTCAGTGGGGTGGGGGGGGGGGGGGGGGGGGGGGGGGGGGGGGGGGGGGGGGGGGGGGGGGGGGTAAGCGGACACTTTTTTTTTTTTTTTTGGTCTCGAAATTTGAAATTTGACATTTTTCTTCGTTGGGGGAGGGGGGGGTAAGGTCACCTTGTTTAGGTTAGCCGTGGGCATTTTTTTTAATTTTTTTTCTTTTTTTAATTAAAAAAAAAAAAAAAAAAAATCCAAAGGGGGGGGGGGGGGTTTAGGTTTTTTTAGGGGGGTTTACACACATAAAAATACCAAAGGGGGGGTTTGAACCCCCAACCCCCCCCCCCCCTGCGTACGCCCCTGACAACACCAACAACAAAAAAAACTTATAAAAGACGGAAAGACCAAGAACTATATCGAGATTTCTTCTTGACTATTTTCTAAAATGCTTTTTTTTATAAATTTCTTGAGAATTTGTAAACTTTAAAATAGAGTATATTCCTGCAGACTACGTACAGTTAACATTCTCGGACAAACTGTAGATTAATAAACTAAATAATAATACATAGGGGGGGGGGGTGTTAGGTCATCTTTTTAGGTCAGGCATTGGCATATATATATATTTTAATTTTGTTTATATTTATCTAACCTACCGGTGTGGCATTTTTGTCATCATATAATGATCTAAGCCTTATCGATGTAGGGTATTTACATGACAATACGCTGTTCATTTTATAAACTTGACCAATTTAGCGAATCATTCATGGATGGACCTCTTTTATGAAAGGCTTATCCCCCACCCTAAGAGGAACAAAAGATTGTAAAGAAGTAACTACTCTCACTGGAAGTTTACCGTTTTGAAAGAAGAGGATGTAAGCCTAAACGTAGGTCAATAGGTCAATCTACATGATAATACAAACAACCACTCTAACTTATATACCTTTAGGAGGGCATGTAACCATTTTAGAGCAGGTTTGAGTAAAATATCTTGATCAACCTAAAGCCGGTCTTGGTTTGAGCGGGCATATGAAATGTTCAAATGTTATGTTCTGAAAAACGACCCCTTACTCTTCCTCTCTCTCCCCACGGAATATCACTCTTGTCTTGAGCAACTCCGGCGGTATAGCCACGAATATGAGACTTTTCCTGGGCAAGG